>JAPDNY010000001.1:34361041-34499951 GCA_029375565.1 Gekko gecko
ATAATAGGCCACACCCAACATCAGAAACTCATTAGCATATTAGGCCACACCCCTGACAGCACAGCTCATTGGTATATTAAGCCACATCCCCATGCCTTCCCCTGGCGCCCTGCAGCTGTGGGGAGCCCGGGCAAGCCCCCTCTTGAAGCCCCGCAGTTGTGGGGAGCCTGGGCAAGCTGGCCCTTGGACAGGCCAGGGAATCCTTCCAGGGCCCCCCCTGGCCTGCCTGCCTCGGAGTTGCCGGGGGGATTGCTCTCCAGAGGCATGCAGAGGTTTTGGCTGTAGTGGGCATGGCCAACTCTGAAGCCAGCCAGAACTCCGTTCCTGCCCAAAAATAGCCCTGCTTTGCATACAGAAGGTCCTGAGTTCAATCACTAGTATCACCAGAAGGGGTCCTGGGTGTTCAGAGTGAACTTTCTCTGCCTTTCCCTGGACAACGATCCCAAGTCAAAGCAGAGAACACGGAGCTAATGGGGCCAACTGTATGGCACAGTACAAGACAGCTTAATATATTCGTATGCTGGTAATAATGCTGACCTACCTTACAGGGTTATTGTGAGATAGGTGAAGATCATTCAGGGGACTGAAGAGTTTTGAATGTTTGATATACTCTAGGTACATGATGGGCATTATTTTGCTTTGCTAGGAGAACATTCATGCAGGGTCCATGGATGGGGGCTTGTGTATGGCAACAATATAATGCAAATCCATGCCAGGCAACCTGTTCCGAGCACCCTGCTATGTCGTGGTTCCCAAGTGCTGGACACTGCTGTTTCCCCCTATAGGGGGATGTAAAAGGGAGGGACGCAGGGACACCCTGGGGGGAGTGGGAGGCGGTTTCCTCCCCCTGTGACTTCTAGGCCAGGACAGTCTGACCTCCACTGGTATCAGCTGAACACACGAAACTGCCTTATACTGAATCAGACCCATTTTCCATCAGGGTCAATGTTGTCTATGCAGACTGGCAACGGCTCTCCAGGGTCTCAAGCAGAGGTCTTTCCCGTTGCCTGTGACCTGATCCTTTCAGCTGGAGATGCCGGGGACTGAACCTGGGACCTTTTGCATGCCAAGCCAGATGCTCTGCCACTGAGTCACAGCCCCCCCTCCCGATCCCAGGCCGAGACTCCCCCCACCCCAGCCCTGCAGCCCAAGACTCTTTGAACTGAAGATGTAAGGGACTGACTCTGGGACCTTTGGCATGCAAAGCATGTGCTCGGCCACTTGGCATTGGCCCGGAGAGAGCAACTACGCTGACACACGCACTTCGCTCTGTAAGTACATCACACAGAAACCAGCCCTGAGGGTACCATTATAGCTTTACTTAACTGATTAATTTTATACAGATCCCTATTAATTTGACCTCTCAGGAATTCATCCCGCAACGTGCATACAAATCGATGGGTGTGCTTGCAGCAGCGTGCTCTGCATAAAGCACAGGCTCGCCCCAGAAGTTCGACGGCCCTCTTGCAGAGGCAGCCGGGCTCAGCACGCCTTTTCTGCTTGGCTGTCCGGCAGTTAGAATAGCTGCATGTGGTTCAGCCTGGCTTTCTAGCTACCCAGTGCAATCGTATCCCGGCTTTCCAGAAGCACCTATAGTGCTGTCTTCGCCCATTTGATCCTCATCGTGTGATGGAGGGAACACTGCGAGAGACTGACTGGTCCATGATCACCCAAGGGAACTTCATAGCAGAGGAGGGATTTGAACCCAGGTCTCCTAAATCCTAGCCTGGCCAGGAAATCCCATGCTGGCTCTCTTTTGGCCTCTCCACTCCCTCCAAACTAGTCTCAGACGCTGCTTTTTCACCATGAACAAAGTAGAGCAGTTGAGAGGCTGGGAAAATAGTGATTCCTACAGAAACAAAACTCTATACTCACACGCTACAGACAAACATAGCATGTGTATTTAGCTCATCTTGTGCACTTCTTAATTCCGGTCCTTTGTTTTACTGAAAAATATATAACCTGCCTTCTTTCAGGAAGAGGATCCCAGTGGGCAGAGGGAGGAAACAAACCATGAAAATCACATTTGGGGGGGGGGGAGTACAAATTAGAAATTTTAGATCCCTGAACAAGACCAATCAAAAGCCAGAATGAACTGGAAAGTTTTCAGCAGGTGCCTGAAGCAAAAGGGGAGGTTCCAGGAGAGCAGCTGTGGGAAGTTCTTACAACTATTCAGATTGCCGAAAGGCCTGGAGGAAAACGTCCTGTCCCTTTGTATGCGTGTGTCAGGTGCCGTCAAGTCACAGCTGACTTATGGTGACTCCTTAACGTTTCCAGGGCAAGTGACCAAGCAGAGGTGGTTGGCCATTCACTTCCTCTGCAAAATCTTCCGTAGTACTCCCCCCTTCCAAGTGCTTAGCTTCCGAGACCTGGCGAGATCGGGCTATACCATACCATTCCCACACACACACCCCCGCCCCTTTAACAGAGGCTTAATATGTGGAAATGGGCAGGCGAAGTTTTTTAGGGCAGGAGGTCAGTAACATGACCTGGTAAACCACATCCCATCAAGCCTCTGTTAAAGGGAGAGGTCACATTCTCCCTCCAGGCAGCTGGCAACCCTCGGCAACACCCCTGCAAAACAGGCTGGTATTATAATCACTACAGAGGAGGACAGACCGAGAGGACAGTTGTGGTGCTGCTGGGGCTGCCCTGTGAGCTGAGGACTGGGACCGCAACTGGGGGTCTGCCAGCTCATATACTCTGAAGTTTGCTATGCGAGGGCATCACCATTCCGGGGCCCAAATTCATCGCCATTGCATCTTATCTTCAGACGTCCCCCGCCAGTCCTCCCTTGACTTCCCCAGGAACCGGCAATTTCATTCCATGCTTGTTTAAAACCCTCGAGTCCCCTTTGAAAGGATGGCGGAGGGTGCACTACTAGGGAGGAGCCCTGCGCAAGTCCTTGATCTGCCCAGGAGGACGTCAGCGTTCTTGCATCGCTCCTGCTCCTTTCAAGCAAATGCGCTTCCCTAGTGCTGAGCCCTGAGAAAACTTTGCCTCCTTTGGCTGTTTTGCCTGAGCTCACTTTGTCAAACAGGCACGGCTTCCTTGCCCGAGCACCGTGAAGCACGTGCAACTGGAGCATCTTCCCCCGACAGGCATTTTTGTAGCTATGCTGCGAAGATCTAAAACAGAACCGCTTACCTGTTGGGAGAAGGGAGACACCTGGGACAAGAGCCTCCGCTCAAGATTGGCCGCTCCAATAGCAGAGCGTATTCCCCCGGTCCAGGGCTTGCTTCCTTTACCCCAGCCTCCTTCCTCTCAACAGCCTTGTGGTCTGACCACTGGAGCCGAGGCACAGCAGCTTAAAAGCAAGAAATGCACACAGTGCGTGCGCGCACACACACAATCCTTTGCCGCCGCCGCCGCCGCCGGCTCTGGCTGGGAGTTCAGTGAAAAGTCGCCAAAGGAGCTTCAGGTTCCCCGGCTCTGCAAGCTGAGTGATCTCAGGAAAGTGCCACTCTGAACGCGGCAGCTCTGCTCGCTCTAGACAAGACGGAGCTTCGCCAAAGATTCCCACTCTTTTGTGACGACAGAGGCGGCGGGGGGGGGAGGCTCTCAGCTGTGCCATCCCTCGGGGCGACGAGAAGGAGGGGAGGAAGATTCAGTGCGGCCGCAAGACCGGTCTGAAAAGGGCTCGGGGTTTCTGGGCTCTTTAATCATCATACAAGCAGCTTTCCAGATTTGCTTACTGTCTGATCCTTTGCGGCAAATATTAGAAAATGTGTGTTGCGGGACAGAGAGCGAGCCTGACGGAATGAATGAAAGGGAGAATGAATGGATTTGGGAGGGGAGGAGCCTGAAAGGGAGGCAGGGTGCCTTAAATGTTCAGCGTTTCCTCCAAGGCTCAGCCCAGCTTTGAGTGGACGTGGGCACCTCTTGTCATCTTAGTCTCACTTTTCCTAGCTGAAAAAGGGGCATAAGAGCTCCCCCTTCACTGACTTGTGCTGAAAAAGGATTTGGCACTTCAGAAGTGTTGGGGGTGTGTGATCAGTTAAGGCCTTCAAGGTCAGTACCGGTTAAGTAAGGCTGGACCAAGAAAGCTTCACAAGGCATCTCTGGGGCAGGTCCAGCTCCCTCAAAGATTTGCAGCTGAAAGGACAGATCTCTCTTCCAACAAAGTGAAGGGCTAAGTCTACCGTCAGTCTTGTCCTTCCCTTCATGCATCAGGCAGTACATGTCTGCCCCTTCAATATTTAAAAGTGCCACACAACCATTCATTGGTTCCTTTGCCAATTTTTTTTTTAAAAAGGAAATATTTTAAAGTGCAAAATGACTCCAGAGGTTGAGTGGAAAAGGTTTCTTGGGGATGTCACGGAAGGCAGCCAATCAGCACCCAGCCTCTCTCTCAAATATGCAAAGCAATTTTTTCCCCTTGAGCCATTCCTGGGATGGAATGCTTGCAGAGTGTTCCCACCATGCTAAAAATTCAGCATCTGCCTTCGCCCATAATCTCATGCTTAATAGACTCAGACCTTCCCCTGGCCAAGCCCAAGGCCCTAGCCCCCTTCTCTGCACAGCATCTCAAGATACAGCAGAATTAGCACCCCATGAGAGAATGGCCCATCCTCACAGCGGGAATGTGCCTGTGGTTAGCAAATCTCTCCTAAAATGTGCAGAAAGCTCTGTGATCTTGTTGGTATTCGTCCTCCTAGTGACACCAGTGGTGGTAATTCAGTATAAATCATAAACAATGCCATCACTGTACATGGTGTTTAAAAACACAAGGGGAAACTATAGGAGCTTGCCCCAAGGACTTTACAGTCTAAAACATGACCAGGAGAGGGTCTGGAAATAGAACAGTGATTACAGTTCCTTGGATAGCTTTTTAGTGCAGCCACTTTTAGAATACAGCATCTCTTTTGGTTGCTCGCGCTCAAAAAAACAATACCCTAGAGCTAGTTGAAGGTGCAGAAAGGGGCAAACCAAATGATCAAGGGGCTGGAATAGCCTCCTTGTGAGGAAAGCTGAAGAGACAGGTTGGCCAAGGGGAGACACCGAAGAGGGTCAGAAAATGGTGCACAGCGTGGAGAAAGTCACTAGTTCTGGTGTCACCAATTGAAGTTGATGAGCAGTAGATATACAGCAGACCAACAAGAACACATAGTACACAAACAGCTTGGAGACCTTCCTGCCACAAGATGTAATGGCCACAAGCTTGGATTACTTTCAGAGGCAACTGGACACAGTCATGGAGGAGGAGAGGTCTTATCAATGGCTATTGGCAGAGACCTGTGAAGGCCAGCTGCTATGGGATAAAACAGGAGGCTGGCTTTGGTCTCTGTAGACCTGCCAAGGTATCTGGTTGGTTGCTGTGGGAAACAGGCTGTTGGCCCAGACGGATCTGCAGGTTTCATATGTCCTGAGGAGAGAAGGAAGGAGAGAGGACAGACAAGCGATGGAGATGAGCTAATGTCTACTTAGACTTTGAGATGATGGATCTGCAGAAAGGTGTGTTTGGAGCTCAGGTTTGAACCGAGAGAGATGTGGTTCCACATAGGTGTTGCAGGAAGGAGTTCCAGGTTTAAGGGGCAACAAAGCAAAAAGAAATAAAAGCTTGTCAAACAGCATCCCTGCTGATACTTGAACAATGGAGAACCTTTTGGGTCAAACTTCTCATTTTAATGCTGCCCACAGTACCACTGATCAAGTATGCAGTGATGCTTCATATTTGTCCAGAGGATATCTCACAGATGGGGAAATGAAGCTGGCTTCGTACTGTGTCAGTGGCTGAAACAAGGGACACTCACCCCTCCAGTTTTCTTGGTCCAAATCCACTGCTTTAGCTTACTCATTTCAGTGGGAGTAGTGCATCAGAAGTCCCTGATGGAAGATGTCTGAAATGTTGTAATCAGCGCATGGCTCAGCGGCAGACCAGATGCTCTGCGTGCTGAAGGTCCCGGGTTCAGTCCTTGGCATCTCCAGTTACCAGGCCTCACAGCATGTTTTAGGACAGGCCTGTCACTACTTGATGCCATACAGAGCGGTCGCCATTCAGAGCAGACAGCGCTGACCTACCTGGGTCAAGCACCTAACTCAGTAGAAGGCAGGTTTTCACACCCATATACAAAGTGTCACAGCATATTCTTGGTCCTTTGACCTAATTTTATTAGCATTTCAGGATGAAGTAAAGAGATTACAACAAGCAGCTGAATGTGAGGAGCTGCATTTATTGGGCAGTATGCTTTAGGAGGCTTCATCTACAAAAGAAGCACAACTGGAAGTAGCCACGAACAAAATGTGGCCACTAGGGGGCACAGGAGTCAACCAAACACCTCTGTGTTCATGCCTGCGAGAGAAGAGAGATGTCCCGTTATGTTCTGAAGCCGGGTATTGATTCATCTTTTATCATTCTGCTGGAGCACAAAGAGAGAATGTACGATGAACTACAAGGGAAAGATGATACACCAAATCCTTGGGGAATTAATTAGGGGGCAAAAAAGCCCCCCCCCCACCTCTAAATTGATTTTGAGAAGTGTAAAAGGGGGGCTGATTTTTACTAGGGACTGAGCCAACTTTGAAGAGGACTGGCAAGAGATTCAAAGAAGCTTTGGAATGGACATGCACACAAGAGGCTGACACTACAGCTCCCATCCGATTCTGCCTCCCCCTTCAATTCTCCATGTTGTGTGTGTGTCCCCCCCCCATAATAGCAGTGCATTTTCTTGGCTAAAGGGAACGTGTGGGACTCCACATTTCCTAGGTTGCTACAGAAAAGTTCCTTGGTTTTCCACCTCGTTTTTGCACTGGGTAAGGTCCCTGGTACCCTGTCTGAACCAGACTCCAAGAATCCATTTGTTGAATGGTTCTTGGCTCCTCATCACATTGACAATGCTTAACCGTAATGGCCCCAGTGTACTGAGAAACTGGCTCAGGAGAAAGCCAAGCCCACTGGCACCTGAAGCTCTGTGGTCCGATACTGTGCAGGGGCCAATCAGCACAGACTAGGCCAGCAGCACCAACAAAGAGGGAGGCTCACCCGTTACCTCCTCCTGCACCACTAACAATTGGCGGTGGTGCCAAAAGAGACAACTAGTGATCGTGGCTGCGACTAGTGGGCTCAAGCTAAGCCACCCTTGCAGTGCTGGCAGAGCTACTGGACCTCCTTCTTATTTTCTTTAACAAGTCATTGACATACCAATATATCCATTGTATCTCCGGGGAGCCAACTTCCGGCCCTGAGTTGATCCCATCCTGGCTGCCCAAGGTGAAGACAGCTGGGGGGGCCTGACTCACCCCTGCAAAGGAAGGCCAGGAGAGGGAAATGGCTGGGAGGACCCAGGCAGGTTGTTTCAATACAGCAGAGGACAAGGCCAGGAACCAGGCTGAACAGGGAGGGGCACGGTCAGAAGGCAAGTTTGAGCCAGGACCGGGAGAGGCTAAGAGACCGCCCTTTGCAACCCAGAGAAAGAACAGGGCAGGGAGATGGGCAGTAGGAGGGAGAGACAGGGAAGGCTTCTGTTATGTATTGGGATCGAATCATTCCTGATTGAATCACCCCAGGGACTGGCTGAGCTTAGAGCACAAGAACAATAGCCCTACCAGGATTCTGAAAGTAACCAGTCTAGTAGGAACGTTATGTAAATAGCCTATCACTGGGAATGCAGTGTGTTTGGCTGTGGCAACTGCATGCTATTTAACAGAGCTGAGGCTCTGGAGTCTTGTCTTGTTGCTGCTGCTGCTGTTGCAATCACAAATAAAGGCCGTGGTCACACGGCAAGGTAATTGCACTTTGTTCCCGCTTTGTTTAAATCCGGAACATTTTTCTTCACCTTGGGGTGGCTAGCCAGCCACTCTCTTCCAGCACCTGCTCGCCTGCTGCTGCACCGTCCCTCCAGGCAATCCTGCTGGCCACGGGGGAGGCTCGGGCGGTTGCTGCTCCTGCCACTACTGTGTGTGGGGGGCGCTGCTGCTGCTGTCACCATTGCCCCACGAAAAAAGGCTCCGCCATCTCTGCCATCCTCCTTGCCGGCCCCCGTCCAGGCTGCTGGAGCCCGTCCAGGCTGCTGGAGCCCGTCCAGGCTGCTGGAGCCCCTGCCTCTCGTTCCTGCCTCCAGGGCTGTCTTTGTGCATTTTTAAAAAGCTTCCGGTTTGAGCACTTGAGTAAACATAAGCTTAATATTTCCATTATTAAATGTTAAATGGATTTATTAAGTGCATGTTTGCTCAAGCACTCAAACCGGAAGCTTTTTTTAAAAAAAAAACCCGCACAAAGAGCAGTCAGACGGCCCTAATCGCAATCATTGTGAAAGATGGGCTGTCCAGATGGGCGAAATCATGCATTCAAAGTGCAAGTGACAGGAAAATACCGGATTTTCCAGAGGGCAGGAAAACCTGGGAGCATTGCAGGAGTGAGCCCGCTTTGGCACAGGAGGCGGATTGGCACATGTGAACATGAAATGTACATGTGCGAGGGAACAGCGGCGAACCCCAATCAAAAGGTCAGTGTGACCACACCCAAAGTTGAGCTGATCACTAGACTCAAGCCTGCTCATCCATGGAACCCACTTTTTAACAGCCTCACTTTCCTTTTATAGCCTGCCAGGTGGAGCAGATGCCAAGGGATTGGATACAAGCCAGGTGGTGACGGGGCCAAGGAATCCCTTAAAAGGAAAGGCACCACACCCAAGAGGATGCCAGTCCTAGTAAGGAAGAAGAGTTGAGTGACTTAAACCCCTCTCCTTCCCTTTTGGGGGCCTCGTGGGAGGTGGCTTGACCTCAGACAGAATAGCAGAGGGTGGCAAGCCCAATGCAGGGTAGGAGGAGGCTCACGATATCCATACCATTATCTTGATATGTCAATTACAGTTTTGTTTAAAGACTTCAAAATCTCCTTCCAGTGCCACAGGTGGGAAATAGCCGTGATGGCGCAGGACTGGGAGACTCCTGAGTTTCCCACTCGCATGGTAGCCAACCTGGCTTTGCTGCAATGTTTGTCAAAACTTTGCAATGAAGCAGTTTGGGGAAGATTGCAGAAAAGACAAGGAAAATGTAGGTGGACTGATGCTGCAGAAAGGGGGGGGGAGCTGCTTCCCCAAAACATCAAAGCTGGGCCAAATAACACATGTGTGAGTGACCCAACTCTCAGATTTTCCACCACCTTATCTAGTCCCACTGAGATGCACTTAACTTTCTCTCCTTGAACTCTTTGAGGAAGAAGTGCTTAATTTGGGGTATATTATACCCCACCAAAAAAAAGCTATGGGAGAAGGAGCAGCTGTTTTGAAAGTGACAACCATGGGGGCAGTGGAAGGAAAGACTTGAAAAATGCAGCTGATTTCCTTGTCTTATCTAAGCTTGATCTTGTAACATCTCTCCCAATGTGGAGCTCAGCAAAGCTCCATGTTCAGAAGCATCATTTAAACCTCTGGACTGACTCCACTGCCCAGAGGCAACATCAGGGGAAGGCCTCATCCTCTATGCCCTTTTGTTGGCCTGCCAGAGTAACTGGTTGGCCATTGTTACAGTTGAGTCCAGTAGCACCAGAGAGATCAACAGGATTTTTGGGTCAAAGCTCCCAGCCCCACTAATTTCTCTCCATCTTGTCCAAAGGTGTCCTAAGCCTGGCTTGACATTCCACGTAGAATTCTCTGATGCACAGAACTGCAAAAGAACGAGTGAGCAATTTTTCAACAAAATCTTGTTGGTCTCTAAGGTGATACTGGACTAGAATCTAACTTTTCTACTGCAGACCAACACGGCTAGCCTCCTGAAACTATCTTCATGGCTGACCACTGTGTGAAACAGAATGATAGACGAGACAGACCACTGATCTGATAGCAGGGCTCCTCTTCTCTCCCATGGGTGAAGGGATCCAAGCAGATCCATGTCTCTAAGCATGGATCTTCCCCAGTCACATAGGAAGAGGAGGGGAAGGGACAACGAAACTCTCCCTGCACCTGTTGTTTACTTCTCCACAGGCCTTCTCCCAAAGCGCCCTCATCCCCGACGAGGTAATTTGCTCCAGTATCGGAGCCGAGCTGAAGTGAAAAGCATCTGCAGAGGAGAAAGTCCAGAGAGCTACACCAAGGGCAGGTGGGTGGTTTAGTGCCCCTCTCCCTCCTTGCCTTCTTTAACTTTTTAAACAGAACTTCTTGCTCACCCTTCTTGCTATGCAACTGAAGATGATCCATGCATAGACCACAGAGATAGGTCACACAATAATGTTGTGTTTGGTTCTCTGCAATAGGGACCATGCTAAATATTCTCAAGAACTTTCCTTCAGTCTCCAGTTCAAAGAGTTCTTTTTAGGAAAGATCCTTGCCTGAGACGTTAGAGATCCACTGCCTGCTAGTCTACTCCTAGATGGACTTGGTTCAGTTTCCCACTGGGAGAAGCTACCTAAGATCATAAAAAGGGGACTGTGGTCAACTGCACTTCCTGCCCCACTAACTTCTCGCCATCTTATCCAAAGGTGTCCTAAGCCTGGCCTGACATTCCATGTAGAATTCTCTGATGCAAAGAATTGCAAAAGAGAGACAGCAGTTTTTCTACAAAAGAAGCTTCTGTGCATGCTTAAACTGCACACGCGGTGGCAAAGGAACAAGGTGCATGCATGGAAATGCTAGAACATGGTGGCAGCTGATTCCATGAGAGCTTTTGGTGCCTTCACAGTGCGACATGGTTAAGAGGGCTGCAGGACACTCCTAGACAAAATGGAAGTGATCTCCTCCAGGGGTTTGGTTAGTGTCACCAAGAGGTTTTGGGATACTTGATCCAACTGCTCTGCAAGGTGGCTGGTGACTTGAAGCAGATGATCCATCATCCGTAAGTGTTCCTGTAACCTAAGCAGATGAAGAAAGACACACGTTATCTTTGCTGAAAGGTCAATTTACCTGCAAAATTCTAAGCGCGAGCATCGGCTTATAAAGCTACAGATTGTTGTTTTTTTAAAATTCACAAATTCTACTAATTCAAATTTGATTGAAAAAGAAAAAGTGTATATCCCAAACTGATTTCTCTTACAGCATTCTCAGTTACAGACAATGCTGAATTATAAAGGCTCTGGTGGAAGGGAGAGGAGGAGGAATTGTTTCAAAAGATTGAATCTGATGAAGGAGTGCTTGCCAAAATCTCAAAAAGCAAGTTTTCGTTGGCAAAAATCATCTCAAAATGTTATGTCTTCATAAATAAACAAGTTCAAAACTCATCAGCACTGGGGAAGTCAGGGCTTAGAGATACAACGACTGAGTTCTCCCTAATACTAGGCTAATTCAAACACACATGAACTGACTGTTCATTTCCCCTACCATAGGGTTGGCAGCTCTGGGTTGGGAAATAACAGGAGATTTTGGGGGTGGAGTCTGGGAAAGGCGGGGTTTGGGGAGGAGTGGATCCTCAGCAGAGTATAATGTCATAGAGTTCACCCTCCAAAGCAGCCATTTTCTCCGGAGGAACGGATCTCCATCAATTGGAGATCAATTGTAATAGCAGGTGATCTCCAGGTACCACATGGAGGTTGGCAACCCCACGAGCCCTCCCGTGTACACATACCTCTATGCATGAGAGGGGTGTGCAACATTAGCCCCTCTGCAACTGGTAGGTGGATTGCTATACTAGGATGATGACCAACTTTTCAGCAGGAGACTTGACTGATCTTTGCCCAGTGGTCAAACGAAAGAGAGGGAAAGCTGTATGGGCTGGTTCATTCATTTTGGTTTGAATTTAAAGATTACTTTAGTTGTGATTATTTTGAACATGTGTGCATTGGCACGTGCACATATGCTGGGCAATGCCTGCAGGCTATTGTGAGTGCATGCACATGGAGTTCCCTTGGGGGTTTTCTGTGATCTCGCACTCATTCCATAGTGGCATTGTCCGGAAGGCAGCATCAGTGGCCGGTGAGGAGGAGGCTGCTGTGATCAGGCCCCAGCATCGCCCATGTGCCAGCTTTGGATTTGAAAAGGGAAATGCAATCCATTTTCAAGCTGCTTCTTTATCTGATTTGGGCAGGACAGAAAGAATGGGCAGGGCACATGGAGGGCAATTTAATCATGGCAGCAGGGCGCTCTAAAGTTTCAGAACTCATGCTTAACCTTTTTGCCATAATTCATGTTTTCATTGCTTTGTTGCACACGTCGATTAATGCTGGCAGCCCTATCAAAAACCACATCAACAAGAATTAAAGTTAGCTACCATCACTGCCCTGTTTACTGTGTTAAATAATTTCCCTCATGCGCTGTATAGCCAAAAGGAAGGATAACGTAGGGCAGAATTAACACAATAACATTTACATTCCAAAGAGGTAGCTGTATTAGTCTGCTGTAGCCCAAAAAATAAGAAACTTGTAGTGCCTTAACCAACACATTTATTATGGCAGAAGCTGTTGTGAGCCAAAGCTCACTTTCGTTGGATGTGAATCCATTCGTCATGGCTGCATTTACAAGAGACAGAGGGGATCTTTGACCTGTGTTTTTTTCCCTCATTGAAAAAAGCTACCCTGCAGCTGCCTTTATCACCACTTTTATAGGTACCCATTAAAGCCTGTAGTGGGAGAAGTATTTTTCAAAGACTACAGAACTAGCATGAGGTTCTGCCCCTCAGCTTTGGAGCACTTCATAATCCCTGCTGAAAACAAACAGAGCGAGGGTAGTGGGGGGGTGGGAGTGCCGCCCTCAATTGAAGATTTTAGTAGTGTGTGTGGGGGGGATGAACTGTGTTCTCAGCATACTGTTGGAGGAGTCTTGGGCACTGCTCAAGTTAAAAAACGAAAGGTGCTTGGGGACTGTGCTTGTGTGTGGGATCCTTGCCATGGGCTGATGATGGCTGCCAGCCTCCCGGTGGGAGCAAAGGTAAGAAACAACCATGAAACAATAACTAAGCAATGTAAACAACTGTATTGACATCAGCTTATACCACAGAAAAATCATCCACAGGTTCAATAGAAAGCCTCTTAGTAAGGTGCAACACTCAGTTCACCCATCGTCCAATAAAGGTACAATTAGTCCATTCACAATGTGTACGTTTCCAAAAGAGACTTGTCCAAATATTCAAGCTTCAGATGTCAAGATGTGATAAATAGCAAATCGTTTATTTTGCAGGATGACAATGTGCGATTTCAGGAACACTCCCATTCTGGAAGTTGGAATATTTGGAAGAGTCTTTCTATTGAACCTATGGATGATTTTTTTCTGTGGTGTAAGCTGATGTCAATACAGTTGTTTACATTGCTTAGTTATTGTTTCATGGTTGTTTCTTATCTTTGCTCCTACTGCTTTCTGTGATACTCTCTGTTGTCACAGCCTCCACCTGGAGCCTGCAGTTCACCCAGAATTACAGCTGATCTCCAGACCACAGACATTCATTCCATTCCCCTGGACAAAGTGGTTGTTCTGGAGGGTGGACTCTACAGCACTACATCCAGCTGAGGTACTTCCCTTCCCCAAACCCCCCCCCACCCCCCCAGACCTCTAGATCTCCAGGAATTTCCCAATCCAGAGCTGGCAGCCCTACAATAGGCCCTGGAAGGAGGTCTCCCTCCTGAACACTGAGCACATAGGAGCACAGGCAGCAGTTGGTCAGAGGCCAGGGAAAAGCCACCCTGAAGATGCTCAGAGAAGAGACAGTCAGGACCCCCTCATAGGGGCCCAGAATAGGTACACTTTGCTACAGACAGAGGGTGCCACGGGACCCATTCTAGGCTGAAAGCCCATGACAATACCACAGTACTTATTTATTTACTAAGCAGGGCTTTTTTTGGAGAAAAAGCCCAGCAGAAACTCATTAGCATAACAGGCCACACCCCTGACAGCACAGCTCATTAGCCTATTAGGCCACAACCCCATGTTGCCAGAAGTGTGGTCATTCAGCCACATCTACCTTTTGCTTCTTATTCTGTTTACCTTGTTTGTTGTCAAAACCCAGGGCTTTTTTTGTAGCAGGAACTCCTTTGCATGTTAGGCCACACACCTCTAATGTAGCCAATCCTAATGAGTTTCTGCTGTTGGGATGTGGCCTATTATGCTAATGAGTTCCTGCTGGGCATGGCCAACTCAGGAGCCAGCCAGAACTCTGTTCCTGTGCGTTCATGCTCAGAAATAGCCCTGTTACTAAGTATATTTTTTGTCTTGCCTCTCCTCCAAGGAGCTTAGGACATTGTATGTGATTCTCTCCCCACCTCCGTTTTATCCTCACAACAACCCTGTGAGGTAGGCTAGGCTGAGAGAGAGAGAGAGAGAGAGAGAGAGAGAGAGAGAGAGAGAAAGAGAGAGAAACTGGCCCAGGTGCTTTTCATGGCAGAGAGGGGGTTGGACCCAGGATCTCCCTCCCAAGTCTAATACTTTAACCACTATTACTACACACTGGTTTCATGTATTTCTTTTCAGAAATAAAATATATCTTTTTCTTTCATGACACTGTCTCATCCCATGATGAGGCAGATGACAAGTTTATACTAGGTCCATGGAAACGCTTCTTAGGGTCCTGAGGTCAGTATAGCACAGTGATTAGAAACATGGATCGGATCTGGAGAGATCCTGGTTCCAGTCACCATTTTGCTTTGAATCTCACTGTCTGCCCATGAATCTTTCACTCTCTCACACAGCTTAACTCACTTCGCCTAACTTGGTACCATATTGGGGTGGGAAAAGAGGGAGTTACTCGGCATATTTTTCATTACTCAGAAGTAGCTCTCATGAAAGAAAATGCTGGTAACCCCTGAACTTATTCAAATCCTGAGGATTTCTTTAGAAAGCAAGGAAGAGTTTAGACAAAAAGGGACCTGAAGTAGCAGAAAGGGTATCCCAGGAAAAAGGGGATGGGACGGCAGTGGCAGAGGCTTCAGGAATAATGTAGTGCTACGCTGGGGCTTTTGGGGGCCCTGACCCCTTTCTTAAAGACACAACCCCACAAATGCTTTTTTCAATCATTTTTAAACATTTTTTTTAAAGGCGTGTGCTCCTTTAAGCAGAGTGGGGTGTTGTAGTGGACCAATTCCTGCACTGAGCAAGGGAGTTGGAGTAGGTGACCTCTAGGATCCCTTCTAACTGTGTCAAAAAACTGGTCTCCTTTAAGAGAGTTTTTCTGCCTAAGAGAGTTCTCAGCCTAGCTTTCCTGACTACAGAAGTCATCACCCCGACTTACCAGCTGGTTATCAGACTTGTTGCTTAGGTTGGCAGAAGTGATTAACTTGCAACAGCTGAGAAGTGTCATCTGAAGAGGCTGACAGCTTGCAATTTAGAGATCTATCCTGGTAACAACTTTCTATTGGCTAAATGACTTTTCTTTCTGCACTGAGAACTTCAGCCCCACCAGAAAAAAAAATCTGCCCAACAAGCCACAAAATCCTGGCTTATGGGCCTGGTGCTATGAATCAAATGAGGACTTTCTGCTGCCAGAGAAAATTCCTGCACAAGAGGCTTTGAGCCAGAAACGGGATAGATGACGATGCTGCAGGTCTAGAAACACATCAGGTTCTAAGCGCAGCATTACCCTAAAGCACAACGGCCCTGAAGTTCTCCTGCCCAGGCTTCACAGACAGTGAAGAGGGAGAAAGGATTATACCCCACGTGAGGACTGTACCCTCATCCTTGCCAGAGCACTGCAGATGAGTGAGGCCTTCTGCAAATGAGCCACCCCCCCACCCAGCACACTGTTCTCTCCTGCAAGCTGAGTAGCAAAATGTGACAATTACGTGTTGCAAGGAGAGAAAAATGTACACTAAGCCTGCAGTGTCAATGCTGGGATCAGCGGAGTGGATTATTGCTGATACTGAGGGGTTTCTCCTGGGAAAATCACATTGCTCAGCTTCAGTTTCACATCTGAGTAGTAATTTGGCTGGTGTTCTTCGGGTTCTGCAACCCAGCCACTAACTGTTTGTATTTTAAAACTGCTGTGTCCTAGGGAGGAGAAAGCCTGTTAATTCATTGCCTTCTGGCCCTGTTCCTGGCCCTCTTTCTCCTGCACCTCCTGGCCTTGAAAACCGGGCTTGCCAACCTACAGATGGTAGCTGGAGATCTCCTGGGACTACAACTGATGACACCCCCCCCCCCGACATCAGAGATCAGTTCCCCTGGGAAAAGGTAGACTCTATGACAGTAGGCCCACTGAAGTCCCTCCCCTCCCCAAACTCCACTCCCAAATCTCCAGGAAGTTCCCAATCCAGGGCTGGCAACTTTTTCAGTAAAAACCTCTTTTTTCCAACAATCCTAGAACTGTGAGTTCATCCAGTGAAATAGGTTGGCAGCAGTGTTCCCTCTAAGCTGAGTTAGTGTGAGCTAGCTCACAGGTTTTTAGCCTCTGGCTCACACATTTTCATCTTAGCTCAGGAAGGATGGCTCCAGAGCAAACTGATTTATGCAGGAGCCAAATCGCTCGCTCACAACTTTGATGCCAGTAGCTCACAATGTAGAAACTTTACTCACAAGGCTCCACAGCTTAGAGGGAGCATTGGTTGGCAGTAGGTTCAGGTAGCCCTGGCCTGGGTGGCCCAGGCTGGCGTGATCTTGTCGGACCTTCGAAGCCGAGCACGGTTGTCCCTGGTGAGTATCTAGATGAGGGACCACCAAGGAAATCCGGGGGTGCTATGCAGAGGGCAGGCAGCGGCAAACCACCTCTAAACGCCTCTTGCCTTGAAAAGCCCACCAAGGTCGCCATAAGTCAGCTGTGACTTGACCACACACACAAAAAGTTCATGTGACTGGCAAACAAAATGCTACTCCCACACAACACCAATAGAACTTCTTGCCACAAGAAATAGGAGACGAACAGGTTTTTTGGTTTTAAATCAGATAGGGGAGGTCTGTTTATGATCATTAGCCATAATGGTAAAATGGGATCTCACTATCTAAAGACAGTGTACCCTCGGTTTAAAGGTAGCGTACTGACCAATGCTGGAGGCAAAGAGTGAATGTCAAGATCCTCCACTGCTCCAGTTGCCAAAGGGTCCTCAAGGAAGTCCCCAGGGGCACCATAGCGACTGCTAATAATATGTTTTTTGGCACCAACTTGCATTTGCCTAAAAACATCTCTTCCTCAAAGCAAAGAGCCAAACCTGGCTTTGTTCTACTAGGAAGAGCCCAGGAGACGTCATCTCTGTGTCTACAGGGAATGCCCATTTGGAAACAGCTGCTTGTATCATAGGAGGATTTGAACCTCCTAATCTTTTGTGGGGCATATATAGGAAATCCACTGATGCAGATTCTTTTCTGGCAGGGGACAGCTTCCACCCATATCACCTAAAAAGAAATTTACCCTGTTCACAAATGCTCAGAATAAGAAGAAACTGCAGTCAGTATACAGAGTTTGTCAAACAAGCCAAACTGCTGATGAGACAGTTTATGGACAGGGGTTAATCCTCTAAAGTTGTCAAACAAGCTTTTTATAAAGCAAAAAAACTCCCCACCAGATATTCATTATTGACATCTAGAATTAGAGAGGGCAATACAGACAGGATGACTATTCCACTGACTTATGATTGCAGATATGCACAAGTTAAAAATATCATTAGTAAACACTGGCACCTTTTATCCAATATGCTGAGATGCCATTCTACCCCACCCTTTACTTACAGGAGATCCAGAAATTTGAAGGACATGTTGGTCAAAATTAGATTGAAATCCTCCCCTACAGCTAAGATTGGAATTAATGGCAAAGCTAAGCCAGTTGGTAATTACTCTTGTGGGAACAGCTCTGTTTGTTGTCTTTGTCTTCGCACTAGGGGTGCACACACAAAAAAATCAGTGTTTTTGGGGTTCAGGTATATTGAAACCGAAAAACATCAGTATTTCCCGATATTCTCAAATCCCGATACCTTTGGTAAATTTGGGATTTGGTAAATATTTGGGATTGCTGAATTTTTCAGCTCCACTATACCCTATGGGGACCATTATAGTCAATGGTCAATTATAGTCAATGGTCCCCATAGGCTATAATGGAGAATCTATACAGAGGTATCTGAGGCTCTGAGGGGCCTGTTTTTTTAGGGCGAGGCACTAAATTTGCAGCATAGCTGCTGGTAAAGGTTTCCCTTGCTTGAAAGCTAGTTGTATTCGACTCTAGGGGCGGTGCTCATCTCAGTTTCCAAGCTGAAGAGCCAGCAGTGTCCAAAGATGTTTCCATGGTCATGTGGCCATCATGACTAAATGCCAAGGTGCACAGAATGCCGTTACCTTCTCACTGAAGTGGTACCTATTTATCTACTTGCAATTTCTTGCTTTTGAACTGCTGGGTTGGCAGGAGCTGGGGCCAGAGACAGGAGCTCACTCTGTCCCATGGCACTAGGATCTCAAACTGCTGAAATATAGACCTTCTGGTCTGCAGCTCAGCATCTTAACTTGAGCCATTGTGGCCCCTATAGCTGCTGGTGCCTCTCCTCAAAAAAATTCCCCAAATTTCAAAAAGATTCAACCAGGGGGTCCAATTCTTTGGATCCAGAAGAAGGTGCCCCCATCCTCCATGGTTTCCAATGGAAGAAAAAAAGGCATTTAAAGGGATTATGGTGCCATTAAATGCCTTCACCAAGCCATGGAACTCCATGGTGAGTGAACTTCAAAGGCAGTAAAGGGGCTTACAGTCTCTTTAAATGCCTTCTCCAAGCTGAGTTCATTCTGAAGGCATTTAAAGGGACTGACAGCCCTTTAAATGTCCTTTAACTACAACTATCCAGTGGTCCTGAAAAATCCTGAATATTTTTGGGATTTTTTTTCAAGGCAGCAATTTTCAGATAGCCAAATCAGAAGCCCACTCGGTAACCGGCTGAGAAAATACCTGAAAAATACCTCAGCTTGGTTTACATTGAGCGCACACTCATACTTCTCACTGACTTTTTAAATGACTCATCCAAACAGAGTGGGTACTCCATAAAATCATTCATTAATTGTAATTCCAATTCTGTGATTTATGCAATCCAGTGTCCTTGTGATCTGATGCACATAGGTTTTACTACCAGAGCTGTAAAGAAACGAATTTGTGAACACAGAAGTTGCATTAGGCTACAAAGAAGGAACACTCCTTTGACTCAACATTTCAAGACCTTGAGACACAAAGATAAACAGCTGCACTTCTGGGTGTTCGAAAAGATCCAAGCTCCCAACCTACAACTCCTTCAGCATCTGAGATAATTATATGATTTTATTCTGATCTGAGGCTGCTATTTGGGCCTACATTTGTTTTTATCTAATTTGAAATAAATACATGTATTTTTGTATACATGGTAAGATTTATGTTTTAAGTTTAGATATAAAACTACTGGGCCCTCACATTCTGACTTCTCTTAACCTTTTGGTTCTTAATTCAACAAGGTTGAGGACCCTGGCTCAGATCATGTGATGCCAGATGCAGGTTGGGAAACTCCTAGAGATTTGGGGGTGGAGCCTGGGGAGGACAGGGACCTCAATGGGGTACGATGCCATAGAGTCCACCCTCCAAAGCATCAATTTTCCCCAGAGGAACTGATCTCTGTAGTCTGGAGATGAGCTGTAATTCTGGGGGATCCCCAGGTCCCACCTGGGGCTGGCATCCCTATTCCCATCCCCTTCTGTGCCCATCTCAAATTCCCTGTTCTTACTTTTAAAGCTCCCCATAGCCTTGTCCCGCCTTCTCTTCCAGCCCTACTTTTCTATGTTATCGCTTCCCACAGCCCTAGCTTTTCACACTCTACCACCCCCCAAATCTGCTTTCTCAAAGGACTCCACCAGTTGCTTCTCCTTATACCTGGGACTCATTCCTGGAACACCTCCATGGTACCATTTAACTAACCATTTTTATCCCACCCTTCCTGGGCTGAGCTGCAGATTTTATTGAGGAAAATCCAGTTGCAACCAATTGCTAAAGTGCATTGAAAGTGTATTATCTGAAATGTGTAAAAGCAGCCTAGCTGCCAGTCACCACCACCCCACTTCAAATCCCCCCCTCCAAACCCACTGAATTTTCATCACACAAACACACACTGTAATCAGCTTTAAGATGAGCCACTGGACTGACTCTAGCTTTAAGCAGATGAGGCCCCAGAGAGTTATGATCAAATCTCCTGACATCTTTAACTTTCATTTCAAAGGACTCATGGGAGGAGGCAATTTGGATTGGGACTGAGACAGATGGGATTTATGGGCAGAATCACACACATAAGACCCAATTAGCTATCCATCTTCCTTTGTCTTCCACAGTCACTTGAGAGGGGTCCCCCCCTTTTGGGGAGGAAGAGTTTAATGTATTTTCTTGTACTTTAACATATATAAAGCTTGGAAAAAAGTGGTAGTAGCTATATTGCTATAGTCAGGGGTCTTTTGGGGCTGGAGCGCACCGGAGCGCCGCTCTGGCAGCCCAGAATGGTGGTGGCGGTAAGCCCCGCCCCCAGCTCCGCGCACTGAAGCGCTGTGGCCCTGGGCCAGCCCGAAGAGGCCTATCTCCAGCCTTCTGGGGCCACGCTCCCACGCTGTGGCCCCGGGACAGCCTGAAGAGGCCCATCCTTGGGATCCAAGGGCCCGCACTTCTGCGCTGCAGTCCTAGGATGCCCCGAAGAGGCCCGTCCTTGGCTTCCCAGGGCCCACGCTTCTGCTCTGCAGCCCTGGGCCTGCCAGAAGAGGCCCATCTCCGGCCTCCCGGGGCCCACGCTCCCGCGCTGTGGCCCCAGGACAGCCCGAACACGCCCATCCTCGGTCTCCTGGGGCTGGTGCAGCTGCTTTGCAGCCCTGAGCCAGCTGAAAGAGTCCTGTCCTTGGCCTCCCAGGGCCCACATTCCTGCACTGCAGCCCCGGGACGGCCCAGAAAGGTCCATCTCCAGCCTCCCGGGGCCTGCGCTCCTGTGCTGCGACCACGGGCGGGCTCGAAGAGGCCCATCTCCAGCCTCCCGGGGCCCGCACTCCCGCGCTGTGGCCCCAGGACAACCCAAAGAGGCCAGTCCTGGCCTCCCGGGGTCCGTGCTGGAGCTCTGCGGCCCCAAGGGAAGGCACTGATGGTGGTAAGTGAGGGATCTGGGGGGTGGGGGCTTGATGGGAGGTAGGAAAGCCTTCCTCCCTGTCGCCTTCTTTGCCCTCTTTCCTTCTCTCCTTTCCTTTCCTTTCCTTTCTTTCCCTTTTCCTCCTTCTTTCCCTCTCTCTCTCTTTCTTTCCCTCCTCTCTCTTTCCCTTCTTTCCTTCTCTCCTTTTTCTCTTTCCTCCTTTTGTTCTTTCCTTTTCCTCTTTCCCTCCTCTCTCTTTCTTTCCCTCCTTTTCCCCTTTTCCTTCTTCTTTCCTTCTCTTTCTTTCTCTCTTTTTATCCCGTCTTTCCTTCCTTCTTTCCTTCTCTTTTCCTCTTTCCTTCCTTCTTTCCTTCTCTCTACTCTCTCTTTCCTTTCCTTTCCTCTTCCTTCCTGTGGCCCAACTCTTCACTTCCCCCCCCCCCAGGCTGGCTGGGGAAGGGAAGGGGAGGCTTTTGAAGATGCCTTCCCCCTCTTTGCGTCCCCCTCTGACATCACTTCCGGTGATGTCAGGGGATGTGGCATATGCTAATGAGCTATTATGCTAATAACCTAGTAGCTCATTAGCATATCTTATGCTAATGAGCTCCTGCAGCTCTTTTTCTAGGAAAAGACCCCTGGCTATAGTGTTATAACTACTGATTTTTTTGAAGCCCACTAGAGACAGGTAGGGGTAAGTGAGAAGTGGAAGATGTGTGGGGACAGGGAGAGAAAATTGCTCCTTCATTCTTCAGGGTGGAGAGGCCTGGAAATCTGTACCCTCCCGTCCAGCCGACGGCTAAATTCCTTTGACTACGATTTTGTAAGAACGATAATACCAAAGTGGATTTAGAAAGCACTGGAGAAAACCCGGGGAAACCATGAAAGTAGACACACTGGAGGATGGTGGTGTGCGAATGCTCTCAAAATCCCACTCCAGTTTGAGAGCAAGGGTGGAACAAAACCACCATGTGGAAGCAGCCTGAGGCATTCCTCTACCAAGCATCATATTCTCTGCTCTGAGTTGCAGCAGCTGTCTAAGGACTTGGGCTGAGCAAGGTCTTGCTCAGCACCTACTACCTGAAATCCTTTTAACAGGAGATAACCAGAGACTGAACCTTCTGTATACCAAGCGAGGGCTCTGCTAATCAGCCATGGCCGTTCCATACACTCCCCACTGTGAAGCTCCAGCCTTTGCCTTCATCAGCAAGTCCTGCAAACAGCAGCTCCTCTAAGAAAGCACCTACTTCTTTTTCTCATCTGTCTCATGTGGATGATCGTCCTCTTGGATGTGGTCCTCAAGTTCCTGCAAGAACTTCTGCAAGATCTCATGAAACTCCAAGTTGGCTTCTCTTATTCCTGGCAGCAGCTCGGAAACAATGTCCTGATACCTGGACTGACTGGCCTCTACAGCAGCAGCAGCCTGCAGGTTCATTAGGATGCTGCCAGCATCTTCCAACAGGGTCTTCAGATGGTCCAGGTCTTCCTGAGAGGCTAATGGGGATGCTGGGACAGTTGGTGCACAAGCACTGCCAGACCAGGGGATGTGGAAGCTAAGATCACAAAAGCTTGGGTTCACTGATGGTGCTCCATATTCATCCAGGGTTTCCCCTGCTTGGTCCATCCTAAGCCCTGAAGTGGCATCTTCTGTCACCTCCTTTGCCTTGGTTTGAGCCAAATGGAAAGTCATGAAAACACCCAGCCCGATCAGGAAAGGCCAGGCACGGAGCCGTGTTGTGGCAAGCTAGAAGAAAACAAACATGAGTTAATAGAGCAGTTGCTCGCCCCTAAGCTTTCCAGGGCCAAGCCTTGTGGCAGGAGGACAGCTATATCCAAAGACAGACCAGAAGAGGACATTGTTTTCAAAACCGGGGGCTCTGCTATTTATTCGAGAACAAGAGGCTGAAGATAGAGTGGGAAGGCCAAACGGCAGTGGGCAAAATGTGCTACTCTGCCTGCAGTGCAGCTCACCCAATCTCCCAAGAAGCTGCTAAAATATTTCTGTGCTATGTATTTTACCATATGCTGCTTTTGTCAAAAGGTCTCGTTAATAGGGGTTGCCAGGTCCCTAACGCTTTCTAGCAGGGAGAGAAGCTCCTGGTCCAGGACTTTTGCATGTGCACTGCGATGACGTCCCCCAGAAGTGACATCATCACACTAGGCATGTTGCCAGGCCTCTGGGTAACATTATCACACTGGGCATGTCAGCCCAATCCAGGCACTTGGGGGACGGGGTTCCCCCACCGGCCAGATCTGGGCCAGCAGGTCGGGGGGCCCTAGAGTGGGCAAACCCCCACCTCTCCGGGAGATCTGGCAGCCCTACTCATTAAGGGTGACAAGTAATACAAGAACCAAATATCAAAAAGCTGGGGAATGAATCCTCACGACCCCAGAGTAGCAAGCCACCACCTGTCCCCAACCTGCCAACCAGAGACCAAGGAACAGAGTCTCCAGCCCTCGCAGGTTTAAATCGAGAAGTCGACACAGTGGTGGGACACTTGCGAGTTGAGCTCCAAAAACAATTACTCCGGTAGCTCTAGCCAATGAAGGCCCAAAGTACTGGATTCAGTCTGAAGTCCTCAAACTCCCGAAATATCACAGAATATAATTAATAAGGTTTGTTAAAATGAATGCACAGGGATATGCAAATATAGGAACAGTGAACAGCAAGGATAAAATAATACAAGCTAAATACCAAACTTAAGATACTTATAGAAGCTTAGGTTCTCTAATCCAGATGTTACCTGACCAGGCAGACAAAGGCACAGAATCCGGGATTGCCAGACCTCTCCATCCCCAAAGCATGCATGAGCCATTTTCTCTCCTTGTCCTCTCACATCTTCCATTTCCCACTTACCCCTACCTATCTCTAGAAGGTGACTAGTGACTAGCAACCCTAATGGCATTAAATTCCCACTGAGCTCCCTCCTCTCTTCCCTTCTCCACTTTTCCCAAGCACCTCCTTCAAATCTCTAGGGTTTTCCCAAGCTGGAGGTGACAGGTCTACACTGCAGCATTAGCAAGCAGCATTGGTAACCTGTGGGAATGGCATCCACGTACCCCTGCTCACGTGCTGTTTGCTGCTGCCACTTCCCTGCCTCCGGCTCCTCCCCTCTCCACCCCCACTGAGCTTGCGTCAAAAGCGCAGTCATGACAACCCTCTCGCCAAGGATCCCACATCTCACAGCCCCGCTTCACCTTCACTACAGAGCTGTGTTGTCAGATGAGTGCTATTTTGAGTAACGAAAAATATTCTGAGCTAGCTATTCGCCCCACCCAAATCTTGTAGGGTAAGGGTTACGCAGGCCTCAACGCCCAGGCTGGGCATTCCACAAACCAGTTTCATCACTCTCATTAACACTACTTTACTTTCACATGCCCGAGTTGCTTTATTTTCACTAGCAATAATAACCACCCACAGATTCTACTGCTTGTTATGGCTAGTTTTTGCAGGCTCATCACTCACAGGCTGCTGTAACATCTATGAAGAGCCAACTTCCATGTGGGTGGCGTGAGGCATCTCCAGACCAAAGGCTGTGGAAAGAACTTGTGCTGTTACCTCCCACCTGCCCCCTCCCAAGTGATGTGATCACTGTTCCCTCTAAGATGAGTTAGTGTGAGCTAGCTCACAGTTTTTTAGCCTCTGGCTCACACATTTTTGTCTTAGCTCAGGAAACATGGCTCCAGAGCAAGCTAATTTATGCAGCAGCCAAATCGCTCGCTCACAACTTTAATGCCAGTAGTTCACAAAGTAGAATTTTTGCTCACAAGACTCCACAGCTTAGAGGGAACATTGGATGTGATGTCCACTGGCCATTACTAAACTGGATAATGTGAAAACGCCTGCTTTTACAGATATGCCTGCATTGGGATACAGAGAGGAAATCTGCCACTTTACCGTTCTTTAGCTACCCTGAACAGCACAGAAGGAGACAGCAGAACAAATCTTGAGTCCATTTGCACCTTTAAGACCAACAAAGTTTAATTCTGGGCATAAGCTTTTGGGTACATGCACATTTATTCTATAGAAGGATATAAATTGTGAAATTGTGGTCTCCCACAAATAATAACCTCCATTCCCCCCCCCAAAAAAAGCTCCACTTTTTCCCCTGGAAAAACTGCTAATAATAATTGACAATCAAGTTCCCTTCTGGCCCACAAAGCAGTTGTTTTACATGCACCGTCGCTGCTTGGAGGGGCAGTGACAACTTTGGCAGAATATCCCCCGTTGCCCTTGGCCATCTCTTGCCCAGCTGGACTGCGATTAATTCAGCCCAACAATCTTGCTAACCGGATATCATCCATAAATCTATACCTCTGGTGCTTGGTCAGGGAAATCTAGTGTTAAACTCAAAATGTGTCTCCTCTGGGGGCACCCGATCAGATTTCTTGGGGTTGCTTCAGACTCCTATCTCTGGGCACCAGCCAGAGAGACTCTGCATTTATTCCTTCCTTCACTGGTTGGATCTTTGGAGGGCTAGCTGTTTTGGCACTGGTCAATAAGCAGCCTGGCCAACCCCTCTTGCCGCAGTTCAGAGCCCCCTCCAGCATAATATTCCAAGGCAGCTTTCGGAGGCCGAATTAATTTCTGCTCTAATTAATCCAGGAGACAAGACAGAACTGCCAAAATCAAAAGATTTCCCCCTCTATTTTAAATACAACTCCCCTCCCCCTTTTAAACACAACTTTTCACTCTGACAAGAACAGAGAAGGCAAACTTTTGAATAACACAGAACCAGACCCATAGTTAGGATTTTGTGGCTTGTGGGGCAAAAAAAATTCTGGTGGGGCTGCCATTATTTGCCATAACGAAGGGGGAGAGCAATGCCCCTATCCCTCCTGTTCTTCAACATTTAAAGGGCCCTCCAGCTGATCAGCGGGGAGTAGGTAGCCCACCGATCAGCTGAAGGGCCCTCTAAATCTTGCAGGAAGGGAGGTAGCGGGCGTTCGCCACCCCCTTTCTTCTCAAAAGCATTTAAAGGATCCCTTTAAATGCTTTTGGGAAGAAGCAGGGGGCCTTTAAGAAGTGGGGGCCCTTTAAGGAAGGGAGCAGAGCCCCCAATAGCCTCACTGTAGCTACGGCCTGCACAGAACTCTCTGTGAGGTAAAAGGGTACAGTTGTGAATTGGATGTCCAGCGGACTCATTCCCCAAGAGAGCAGCTTTCCATAAATAAAGCCTGCCAATGTCCAGGCACAAAAAGACACAGGGCCAGCCAGAGGATGCTGTCCATTTGCTTAATCAGGAAGTCTTCTGCTGCCAGCTTGAGTGATGTCTTCATTGTTAATCCACATGAGTGGGACTTGGCAGGTCTGAGGCTGGGCCCATTTGGCACGGTCTCTTTTGATCTGCCGAGAACATCCACCGACAGTCCTCCAGAGCCAGTTATCTGAGCTGATAATCTAGAGGCAAGGGAGTGAACCAACTGCTTGAAGCAGAGAGATAGGCATCAGCAGGAGAGAATTAAAACTACACTGTGTACCAATGGTGGCATCCCCCCAAGGTTATACACAACACGTTTTTATTATCACATGTAACTGTATAAGAATTTTAAATGAGCACCTATTTTTCTTGACAGCACTCTTAAGAGAAAATCGAATCTTCTTTTTACGTTAATGTAATTTCCCTCTTCGTCTGTCTCACTACTCTCAACCCATAGCTGGCTCCCCTCAACATTAGGTGGGGCTGCCCCATTTCCAGATGTGGCTTCAAAGAAATTAATAGAGAACCAGAGATTTCCTCAAAACCGCTAGAAACTTCCAGAATACTCTCACCAAGCCCAAGTCTTTATGTGTAATTTACATGTCTTAATACAACAAAAATGCATTGGTTAGAGAAGAACAGTTATAAACCCATGAATACCAGTGCTGTGAGGCGACATCAGGGGAAGGCCTTGGACTCTATGCTCTGTTTGTTGGCCTTCACTTGCTGGCCACTGTGTGAAACAGGATGCTGGACTATATGGACCACTGGTCTGATCCAGCAGGGCTGTTCTTAAATTCAGAGGCTTATATCCCCTTGAACACAGCATTTAAGTACTTTCCCCTGACAATTTCACAGTAGTTAAAGGGTCCCTCCCCCAGATTAGGTAAAGGTAAAGGTTCCCTTGCTCCAAAGACAGTCGAATCCGACTCTAGGGTTGCGGTGCTCATCTCCGTTTCAAAGCCGAAGAGCCAGTGCTGTCCGAAGATGTTTCCGTGGTCATGTGGCCGGCATGACTAAACACCAAGGCACACGGAACGCTGTTACCTTCCCACCGAAGTGGTACCTATTTATCTACTTGCAATTTCTTGCTTTCGAACTGCTAGGTTGGCAGGAGCTCCCCCAGATTACTTAAATATTAATAAAGTTTAGCTGTGTATGTGTGCGCGCGCTGGTCAGTTGGTCAGTTCCTCTATCAATTTTTTTAAACAAACAAACACCCTTCTTCCAAGTTGCTCAGGGCAGTATACATGGGTCTCCCTTTCCCAGTTTTGTTCACATAACAAACTGTTGAAATTGATTAAGTTGAACATGTGTGGGGGGGGAAGAATAGCCCAGCATTGCCAAATGAGTTAAGGGCTCAACTGGAACTTGAACCTGGGGCTGCAACAACCTATTATTTTTTAATCCTTTGAGCCAATTCACACTGTTACTTCATTGCACCATATCATGACCCCTCCTTTCCTACATTGTAATTAGGCAGCAAATCTGCTAACTCTGCATCCAGTTCTCGGAGAGCAATTGGGGCAATAAGGCTGTATTCCAGTTTCAGCTAACTCAGGCTACTAGTGCTGTGGAGCCTGTTTGGTGTAGTGGTTAACAGCAGTGGACTCTGATCTGGAGAACTGGGTTTAGTTCCCCGCTTGAAACTAGCTGGGTAACCTCAGGCAAGTCACAGCACTCTCAGCCTAAAAATAAGCATAGCTCACCACTTCCTTGGTGCCAAAAAATAGCTACAACTTTGGCAGCCAAACTATCGCCCCAGGGATCTCCTGGCTATTCCACACACAATGCCACACGATAATTTCATTTCAGCTACTAGTGCCAGGCTCTCACTCTCAAATTCAGCTCCTGCTACTCAAGAACTAGATACTGGGAAATGGCACTGATTCTTAATGGTGGTACGACACCAATACAGCACTGCTAAGTAAGGCCGGGGAAATACTGCTGATGACAAAATAGTAGCGTGAAGACCATCTGCGTACTATAGAGACTGAGCTTGTTATTCTGCAATCTAAATCTTTTCACACTGTTTATTGGATGTCCCATCCTGTCGATTGTTTTGTCATATGCTGTGCAACCTGCCTTGAGTCTCGGTGAGAAAGGTGGACTATAAAGGACATACATAAATCAATTCTGCACAAAAAGGGGGGGGGAAATGAACAAAAAAGGGAAAAAATGCAACAAATTTGTTCTTGGGGGAGAAAAACCCAGGAGTATATTGGAAAAGAAGAGAAGAAGATCAGATTGTTATTGACTGGGTTGCTTCCACATGGGAGAAATTCATGATTTTGCTCTTACTACTCCTGCGAATGCAAGACTTTGTAGCAGCAATGGCATATCGCTATAGCAATATATCTGCTACTGATATTTTTAAAAATCTGGCAAAAAGCCCACTAACGGGTATGTGCAAGCATGCATAAATATGTGGAAGACAGGTGCAAGAGCAAATGGGGAGGAACTGGCACTAGATGTGGGTGGAGAGGTGCAGAAATCTGCACCTTCTTGTCCCCACTTTAAATATGATCTTTCAGGAAAGATGGTACCAAAGTTGGTTTGCACATATCCACAGCGTAGCCAGGGAAAACCCATAAGGTTACTACTGCAGGGTGTTATTCTGCAGAAGCCCAAATAAGAACCACTGTGGGTTTGGGAGGCAGGTGCATGTGTGAGACATAGAGTGAGCCCCATGTGGAAGCAACCATTGTCTGGAACCCCCAATTATCTCTGTATGACCAATGGCAATTGCACCACAGTTGACTGCAATGACACGTCTCCTTGTCTCTTCTAACTTGCACAAATGAACTCTAAAAATCTCATCCGGTGACTTCCAAGTTGCCACAAGGGAGTTTTTGCATCATTGAAAGTAGCGGCTATCATTCAGAATTAAAGCTGGCAGGAATGTCACCCTGTAGCCATTGATGTCTCTCCTGTACCTGTCGCTAAAGGAAGCTGTAATCATTCCTACCAGATAGCGTACCCTTGACCTCAGTTTGTGGGGAAATTTGCAGGGCTGCCGAGGCTTCTTTGGGCTGGCCTTCCTTCCTTCCGTGATTGATTCAATGTGTCTGTTTTTCATAGGCTTGTTTTCAACATCTCAAGTTTCCTTGCTGTGCAAAATTCAGGACTCCTCTCCCACTCCCCACTCTGTCTCTCAGAGAGAGAGAGAGAGAGAGAGAGAGAGAGAGAGAGAGAGAGAGAGAGAGAGAGAGAGAGAGAGAGAGAGAGAGAGAGAGTCATAGCCAGCTGCAAATAAAGGCAGAGATTTCTTTCTTTGTGTTGCAACTAAGTAGTGCACACAGGGAGTGCGCAGGGGCAGAGGCTTCCAACTCAAATCTCTGAGAGTTTCAACCTTCAAGGAAACAAACATAGCAAAGGCAGGAAAGCAAAGATAAACTCAGGCACGTAGTTCAGTTGTGCCAGAGAGGTTATGAGCAAGAATCTAAGACCAGCCCTGCTGAATCAGACTAGTGGTGCATCTAGTCCAGCATCCTGTCTTGCACAGTGGCTGACCAGTTCCTCAGGAGGGCCAACAGGGCATAGAGGCTGAGACCTTCCCTTGATGTTGCCTCCTGGCACTGCTGTCCAGAGGTTTACTGCCTCAGAATGTGGATAGTAGCCAGTGATAGATCTATCCTCCAAGTTGAGACCCTCAGAGGAAAATACTGAAGGACATAAAGCATAGTGGCATTCTTCATGAAGAGAGGTGCAAGGACAGCGCCCCAACCTCTCCTTGGCAGGGAACCATTCTTCTGCACAGTCCATGTCGAAGCATGAGTCTTGGAGATGTCTCTTTCCCGTGCAGGGCAGTTCTTACAGAAAGGGTCTGTAATTTATGACTGCAGAGCCAACCATGGCTCATTATAGACTTAAATATGGCTCTTAAAAACCAAAAGTAAAAATTTTAAGTTAAGGTATGTTGGAGAGGTAGCTGGGATGTTAAAATAACCAGGGCTTCTTAGAGATGTTTTGCAAAAAGAGAAGTAAGACAGCGGAACAGTTGCCAGTAATCCAAGCGCAAACCATGCACAAGTTTATGCCAATGTCCATTATCAGTAATATTAAGTTGTACACTTTCAGTTATGCAGATATACTGCATCTTACCTCTCCTGCTTCCTGTTCACCCTTCAGTCTTGCTCTAGAGCTAACATGCAGGAGACCCTGGCAAATTCAACAGCAGGCCTCTTTCTTGCTCCCAAATGGGAGAGAGCACTTACAGATAGAGAACACCGAGAAACTAAAATTCAGCACCAATCACAAAACCCCTGAGGCCTCTCTATACAGGCCTTGAGTGGGAAACAGAAACTAATTCTTGAGGACTCTTTTCAAAGAAAGCAGTGTGACTGTCACTTGTCTTGCATCAATGCCCTGCCATCACAGGAGTCTTTTTCTTGTCTCTGAGGACAGACCATTACAGAACCTTGAAACAGATGAGGAAAACAGCATACAAATCCCCACCTGTAGGCAGGGTTGCCATCCTCCGATGGGGGCAGGGTTTCCCCCCAATTTTGGGGGGGCCAATCCACTCACCAGCCAGCTGGCCAGTGGGGGATCCCCGCCCCCCAAGAGCTCTGTGGCGCCTGATGTGCCTGGCACAATGACATCACCCAGAGGTGCACTTTGGGTGGGGGGCACTTCAGCATTTGGCCAAAAACTCTATGGTGACTGTAGAGTTTTTGGCTGAACGCTAGAGCATCCCTGTAGTGATGTGCCTAGCATGATGATCTCAATTCCATGATGACAGCATTGCACCAGAGAAGTCAGGCACACACTTGAAGATCCTGGTGAGGAGCCAGGAGACCCCTGCTGTCCAAAGGTGTTGACCTGGCAACCCTACCTTTAGGGGATCTCCTGGATTTACAGCTCATTACAGAGATCAGTTCCTCTGGAGAAAAATGGATGCTTTGGAGGGTGGATTCTACAACGTACCCCATCGAGGTCCCTGTCTTCCCTTCTTCATAATTCCTATCAATTACTACTTATCAACTCTTGAAGGAAATCATTCCATGTCGACTCCATGTTGATTCCATGCTGTGAAGACCTTGGATTCTGTTATTAGAGAGTCAACATGGAATGTTTTCCTTCAAGAGTCGATAAGTAGTAATTGATAAGAACTGTGATTGCTACACGCTCAGATAAAGCAAATATTGTGAAATGAATTGTTTTCATTACGAAGCATTCGTTAGCGTGCAAATGATAATAGAAGAGAATTTTCTACAGAATTACTACAGTAAATGATTTTGCTACATATCTTTATTGACTCTTCATTATTTTTGTCACAGATGTTGTTTTTGGATTTCTACTTCCTCCTGTGATCTCTCATTTTTGGCTTCAACCTGTAGGTGGGGCCTGGAGTACTCTCCAAATTACAACTGATCTCCAGAGTCCAGAGATGTGTCCCCTTGGAGGAAATGGCACCTTCAAAGGGCCACTTTATGGCATCACAACCCTACTAAGCATTCTCTCCCCTCTACAAAATACACACTTGCCAGGGTCCACCCACCAAATCTCCAGGAATTTCCCAACCCAGAACTGGCAACCCAATCAAAGGGGCATTTGGGCAAATGCACTGAACTGGTTCTTAATGCTGATTTTTTGTTCTACTGCTGACTTTTCTGCTGGCATTACTGATATTAGCTAGGATTACATGTTGTTGTTATTATTATTAATAATAATAGTTAAATGTATAGACTGCCCTGAAGGGCTCAGGGCGATGAACAAGAGGTTAGAATATAAAATAAATTAATTATAAATTAGCAATAAAACCAATAACATTAATTGATGGCTTAAAGTGCAGTTTGCTCCCTCCCCTGGGTGGATCAGGGACCGGTCATGGAGGAGGCCATAGTGAGAGCCATAATGTGGGCCGTTGCTGTCCTCAGCCGTAGGCCTGGCAGAACATCTGTTTTACACGACCTGTGGAACTGAGCTAGGTCCTGCAGGGTGCATATGTCACCAGGCAAAGAGTTCCACCAGGCCAGAGCCAAGGCTGAAAAGACCCTGGCTCTCGTTGAGGATAGCTGAACATCTTTTGGGCATATAACTCGATTTTTATTTTTTTAAAAAATGTTTTTACATCCCTCGGGTCCCAGTGTATAGGAGAGGGGCTTCCCAACATTTTAAATAAATCAGGGTTGCCAGGTCTTAATCTGGCTGCCTGGGGGGGGGTGTCCCTCTCTCTACCCAGGACCTCTTTGTGACATCATTGTGCAGGGCACATTGTGGGGAGACACTCTATCATTTGAGGGGAAACTCTATTGCAACCATAGAGTTTTTTCTCAAATGACAGAGCATCCCCCCAGCAATGTGCCCTGTATGATTAGGTCACCTCCAGGTGATGTTATTGCGTCAGGCACATTGGCGCAAACAGGGCACTTTGGGGGTGGGGCTCCCCTGCCGGTCAGATCAGGACTGGCGGATCAGGGCCCCCAAAAGCAGGCAAACCATCTCCCCCGTTGGGGAAATGGCAACCCTAAAATAAATAGATGTTTCAGGCATGCTCTTTTTAAAAATCTAAGGTTTCATTTATATCCAGCAGCCAGGCCTGCAAGTCTCTGTCTGTTTCTTTGCTTCCTGTAGCATACAGCTGTCCACACCTCCCTGTTTCATAACATGCTTTAGAAATCTGTGTTTTGTAAGGTTGAACATATGATACCAGACAATGAGTCCTTTTGAAAACAAACTTATAAAAGCTCGATACAGACCTGACCGCAGACAGCGGTATCCTGTGCTCAAAGCTGGCTCTGACATGGGACATTTTTCAGCTAAAATAGGCACAAATCACTGGCCAGCATTTTTTTAGAATTACAGAGTTATGATCCACACACTATCATGTTTCCATGGATGTCTCCTGCATTGTTGGCACCCTAATGTCTCCTTCATTCTCCATCAGACAGTGCCAGTGTCTGAAAGTAAGAAGAAGGAAGAAAGAACAAACAAACAGGAAAGAATAAGAGTAGGTTTTTATGTCCCACTTTTCTCTACCTTCAGGTGTCTCAAAATGGTTTACAGCAGCATTCCCTTCCTCTTCCCACCACAAGCACCTTGTGAGGTAGGTGGGGTTGAAAGTGTTTGGAGAGGACTGGGCCAAGGTTGCTCAGCTGGCTTCATGTAGAGGAGCAGTGAATCAGACCCGACTGCTCTTAACTACTATACCATACTGCCCTAGTTATCTCCCAAGCAGCAGATGAGGTGAGCAGTGAGGGCTCACATAACTGAACACCCCTGAATGTAAGGAGGGAGAAAAATTCTCTCTTTGTACAGAAAACTAGCCTGCCAGACTAGGATCTAGGACACTCAAGTTCAAATCCCCACTCTGCCAAGGAAAGTTTGTGGATGACCTTGGGCCAGTCACACACTCTCAGCCTGATGTACCTCACAGGGTGGTTGTGAGGATAAAACAGAGGAGAACAATGTAAGCTGCTTTGGGAGCCCAATGGGGAGAAAGGCCAAGCATAAATGAAGTAAATAAAATAAATAAAATAATTACATAAATATCAGAGAGCAGGGTTCTAAGCCTAGCCTTCTCCCTGAGATGGTGGTCTTCTCTGTGAGCAGGGAATTTCTTGAGTGGAGGTGCATTCAACCTGGCAAGACCTCATTGGCGGTCTATTCATGGAAGTACATATAAAGTGTGGCTCCCACTTTCCCCTGTGTACCTTAAAACAAAACAAAACAAATTTCAGTTGTGGGGCCATGGAGGAGTAAGAGACTTAATGTCTTTTCCATGTTGAGAATCCCCACCCCCAGGGAGCTACTTTTATCCCTGTTGGGGAAATTTGTAAAGTATCTATATTTGTCTCCCTCAAGCTGAGGTAAAAACAATTTGTTGGGGTGATCATCAGGGAGAAAGGTGTTGGGACAAATGATGAAAGAACATTTCTCTCCACTCTCTCCCCCTTACCTGTTGTTTTGGAGAACTCTGTGTGTGTGTGTGTGTGTGTGTGTGTGTGTGTGTGTGTGTGTGTGTGTGTGTGTGTGCCATCAAGTCACTTTCATTTTACAGCAACCTCATGAATGAATATCCTCCGTAATGTCCTATTACTAACAGTCTTGCTCAGGTTTTGCAAACTGATGGTCGTGGCTTCCTTTATTGAGTCAATCGATTTCATGTTGCATTTTCCTCTTTTCCTGCTGCCTTCCGTTTTCCTAGCATTATTGACTTTTCAAGCAAGTCTTGTCTTGTCACAACGTGACCAAAGTACAATAGCCTCAGTTTAGTCATTTTGGTTTCTAAGAAGGATTTGTCTTTTTAACAGTCCATGGTATCCATAGAACTCTCCTCCAAATGCCACATCTTAAACAAATCAATTTTCTTCCTGTCAGCTTTCTTTACTGTTCAACTTTCATGTCCATGCATAGTAATACAGAATACCATAGGTCTTGACCACAGCTTTTGGGGATAGCTCAGTTCCTCTTGTTTATTAGAGCTGCAATACACTTACTTAGTTTCTGAAGCTACCAGTTTTCTCTGGAATGCTTAGAAATCACTTCAAGAACATTAGCATGCATATATCAAAAACTGGATATGCAAGATGCATGTTTTTCCCATGTCATTTCACTGAAGTTTAAAATGCTGAATGGTTTAAGGGTGGTGAGAAAACAATGTAGCATAGAATCATGGGCTGATGGTGGTACAGCATTTGCTTTCCATGCAGAAGGTCTCAGATCTAATCCCAGCATTCTCAGTTTAAAAAGATCTGGTAATAGATATGAAGGCCCTTCAGAACTCCTGCCGGCCAAAGCAGAGCAGACAACATTGTTAGGCAGGTGAAGCAAGAAGGCAGCTTCATGTATATCTTCAGTTAGAGGATCACAGGTACTGGGCAAAGAACCTTTTCTGCTAGAGAGCCATTACCACTCAAGGTAGTCAGTAATGACAATCTGGTACCTAGATGGGCCAATTATTTGACTCAGGATGTTACAAGGATGAGCCTCTTCAGCTTGTACTGGACTATTAGCCATTTCTATCACATGGATCAACCTCAGCCATTTACCCTAGTTTGATAAACACCCTCCCCCAGTTTCAATGAAAGTATGAATTAATGAACCCTTTACATGGCTGTGACCACCCAACCAGCCGGGGCAAACCTGAGCACACAAGCGGCCCAGATAGTTGATGTTGTGTTGGACCACTGCAGATATTTTGAGCTGTCCTGGCAACTAATAAATTGCAGTTATTTGAAATTAATTAATCCAAAATTAAAGATTAGTGTGTGGAGGGTTTGGGGTTTTTTGTGGTTGTTTGTTCCAGTTGTTTTCTAGCTTTCTACCTTAAGGCAATGCATTCCACAGTAGGACAGCCAAGAAACCTCTGAGCATCACTTATGTCCAAAACCCAGGAAAGTTGCAGAGAATTCTAGGGGATCCTAGAGGCTAAAGCCACAGTAGAGACAAGAGGTACATTGTTCTGCCTGACCTTTTTCTATGGGAAAGATTCCTGATATAGCAGTTTCTGTTCAAAGAACCAGAGCCTGTTTTTCAGGCAGAAAGAAAATCTAGTTAAGCAACCAACATCCTTCTTTAGTTAGTATGACTGCATGGCAAAGTGCTTAAAAGGGTAAAGGATCACTTAATGCAGAGGCAAGCAATATCTTTGGCCTGGGAGATAAGCCCTCTCCACTCATTGCTTCCCTTCACAATGTGTGGGGTCACCAATAGGCCTGGAAAAAAATGTCCCATCCCTTTAATAGAGGATTAATGGGAAGTTATTTACCAGGTGATGTTATTTACCTCCATGCCATGGAAAGTTCCAGTGGCCTATTTCCACATGTTAAATTTCTATTAAAGGAACAAGACATTTTTCTCCAGGCCTGTTGGCAACCCTACCCCACAACCATATGCCAATGGGCTGGGGAGAGACTGGACCCCCCCTCCACCTTGAAATGCAGTAGCCCCACCTAAAGAGGAAGGTTAGACTGGGGATATTTCAAGGGGCATAATTAGAAACCTTCTCTTCCCCCAGAATATGTATGGAAAACCACTAGTTCATGCCATTCCAGACCATCAGATAGCAGACAATTTGTCATTCAGTTTCACCTATTTTAATGTTTCCTAGGTGTCCGTGGGAATAGCCATGGTAGTCCATTGCAGCAAAAAGCAAAAGAAGAGTCCTGTGACGTCTTAAAAGACTAACAAAAACTGTTAGTCATTAAGGCATCTTGGGACTCTTTTGTGCTAACAGAAATCACAGTGTGAACCAAGTAAGTTTCCAACTCACCATGGCAAAGATCTCTCTGCAGAATCCAACCCAGCCTCCAGCAGAAGCGCAAGATATGTCTTTCTCCAGAGCCTGTTATGTGCAATCAAGTGCAATTTGATCCAGTTCAGCAGCCCTCCTGCCCTAAAGCTTCTCTGGGCTTTCCTTCATGCCAGTCATCGAATCAATCCCAGTCAATCTGCCTGAGTCAATGGGACCATCTACTTGCATGCTGGATGGATGTCGGAATCTCAGTGTGCACAAATTGTTGGAAGGGCTGCTTCCTTTCCGGCGTTGTGGCAATGTGTGTTTTCAATTTACTTAACTTCTGTGGAATGCTAATGACTGACCGAAAGAGAGAGAGGGAGAAAAATAGATCTGGACACACGTGCAGAAAGCTGAGAGGGAACACGTTGTTCTCTTTACTGTCACCAACAGGGCCCCGCATTGGCTAGCAAGCGGCAACGTGCAACTTTTAGCCAAGGGGTCTACTGGATAAGCAGTTGTCCAGCTTGGCAGATGTGCACTCTGCTGGAAATGACCCAAGTGTGGAGCATCTGGAGAAGAAAGAAGATCCACTGGCCTCTCTTTGCCCTGTTTCATAGATGAAGAAGCAACAGGCTGAAATGACAGGGACAGAGTTTAGTGTGATGGGGCCCCCCCCCAAAAAAAATATTCAGTGCATTTATTTAAAATATTTTTATGTTATCTTTCTGGTGTAACCTGGGTCACCAACAGGGTTGGGAAAACGTGTCCTGCTCCTTTAATAGAAGTTCATGTTTGGAAGTGGGCAGTTGAATCATTACATGGCATGGAGATAGATAACATCACCTGGGAAACAACCTCCCATCAAGCCTCCATTTTGTGTGCCTATGTATTAAGTGCTGTCAAGTTGCTCTCAACTTATGGTGACCCTATTAATTCCTCCAAAACATCCTGTCATTAACAGTCTTGTGTTGCCAGAGGCACTGCCTTTTACTCTTGGGCAGCCCCAAAGCAAGGGTCCCCTACTTTCTAACCTGAACCAAAGTCCCCAAAAGCCAAGCATTCTCAGCTTGAACCACAGAGTCAGGCTGCAAGTGGTCTGCAAAAAGGGATTTCATATTCGGGTGACAGGCAACCTCAGAGCAAGCCTCCAGTCTTCCCCCTCCACCCAGCAGAGATTATGCTTATGGAATAACAATGAGTTCCAGAGGTAAAGTCTTTAGAAGGCACCTGGCACTCTCCAGTACCTCACCCAGCCCTTTTGTGTCTTATGTGTAAATTCTTTGTCTTTCCTGTCTCTGTCCCTCAAGAATACTGGGATAAACCAATCAATCATTCAAATGTTTAGCAATCCTTCCTGATGCTAATCAGGGACGTTTCCCACCTTTTGTCTACCCTGGCAGGACCATTAGCAAATCAGATAATCCATTTAACTAGCTACCCAACACCCGGCTTCTATTGTTAAATCCAGGCCCTGCCTCTCTGGAAGCTCATTGGTCATACCTAAGGTCTGCCCCTACTGGCATCACACATCCCTGGGACTCATCATTGGTCCAGGTAATCTATTGTTCTCACCTGAGACCAGCCCTCAGGGCCACCCATTGGTCTGCATTCTTTGCCAGTGCCTATATCCTAGGACGCACATGGCCTTAGACTGTGTGTTTTCTGCCATGATGCAAGATGGCAGGCCACCCCTGAACTCTCTGAGTTTAGGCCAGAATCCATGGACCTCTGCACACCTGGACAGGTTGTATCACCCCTCTATAACCCATCAATCACCTCTGCTTCCTTAGTGCTATATTGTGTGAATATTGTTTGTATGCTTGAGAATATTTAGTACAGAAATCATTATTTTAGCCGCCTAGTTTCTGTGTCTGTTCCTGGGTTCTTGGGAATTCTAACTCTGGTATACACAGGTCAGATCCTGTAGACAAGCCAATTGCATATTAATAATTATAATTCCCCATCTTTATTAAATAATAGAGCAATTTGGCTAACACTTGCTCAGGTCTTGCAATAAGGATGCCAGCCTCCGGGGGGAGGGGCTGGGGATCCCCCAGAATTACAGCTCATCTCCAGACTACAGATTAGTTCCCCTGGAGAAAATGGATGCTTTGGAGGGTGGACTCTATGGCATTGCACCCAGCTGAGGTCCCTGTCTTCCCCAGGCTCCATCTCCAAATCTCCAAGAGTTTCCAGACCTGCAGCTGGCTCCATCCCCCGCTGTTGGCCAGAGCAGACCTGGCAACCTTGTCTTCCAAACTGATGGCTATGGCTTTGTTGGTTGGGTCAATCCTTCTCATGTTGAGTCTTCCTCTTTTCCTGCTGCCTTCAACTTTTCCTAGCATTATTGACTTTTTCACTGACTCATGTCTTCTCCGAATATGACCAAAGTTCAATAGCCTCAGTTTAGTCATATTAGCTTATAGGGAGAGTTAAGGTTTGATTTGGTCTAGAACCCACTTATTTGTCTTTTTGACGATCCACAGAATCTGTAAAACTCTCCTCCAACACACATTTTAAATGAATCAGCTTTCTTCCTGCCTGCTTTCTTCACCCTCCATTAAAGGGGGATTTTTCTCCAGATCTGGTTGTAATTCAAATGTCTCCCTAATGAAGCCTGATCTGATATATTTATTTCAAACATTTAAATAGCAGCTGTCCACAAAAAAGCAAGAGGTGCCATATGATCAAAACTGACATTAAAATTAATAGACGTAGACCAGCACCCAATAAAACCATAGACAAAACAATGTAAGTGTGTGTCCAATTGCATAGTCAGGGCTGACCATAGGTTGTTTAAAGCCCTATATGGGTTGGGGCCTGTCTACTTGAGGGACCACCTTTTCCCACATGTTCCCCAGAGAGCACTGAGGTCAGGGTCTCAAAACCGCCTGACTCTCCCTGGACCGAAAGATGCCAGATTGGCCTTTACTAGGGCCAGGGCCTTCTCAGTAGCGGTTCCCTACTGGGCCCTGCTTTTACAGTTCTGCAAGGCCTGCAAAACAGAGCTCTCCCACCAGGCCTTCGATTAGGAGCCGCTACTAACAACATTGAACTGGGATAAGGCCCTTCATGGCAACAGCATCTGCCTGCGACGTCAACAGTAACATCTTTTGGCCATACTTTCTGCTATTTCTGCAGCATCATGGCCAATAGTTACCACCACTAGCACTTTAACTGTATCTTCTTGCGAATTGTATCTGTAATGTATATGAATTTTATGAGGTGTTGCATGTAATTTGTCTTTTATTGTATTTTAACTTTTAACGTGAGCCACACTGAGCCTGCTTCGGCAGGAAGGGCGGGATACAAATAGAAATACATAAATAAATTTAACAGAGAATCGATCTGAATGCATCATGATTGGTTAACTGGTGGTCTGGGTGCCGTGCAGGGCACAGCAACAGGTGCTATTCCATGGGAGAGGGAGCAAGAGGAGGGGCCAGGCTCAGCGGGAGAGCATTGGCTAGGCATGCAGAAAGTAGCAGGTTTAATCCCCAGAATCTCCAGTGAACAAAGATCAGGTAGCAGGTAATGTGAAAGACCTCTACCTGAGACCCTAGGGAGCTGCTGCCAGTACTGACCTGGATGGTCCAATGGTCTGACTCAGCATAAGGCAGTTTCGTATGTTCATGTGTTCAAGGTTCATGCGCCAAAGGTTCATGGGACACAGCCAGGCAAATTCCTTCAGTGCTTGGCTATATTGTTGCCTCCTCAATTTAGCTGACTGGAGGCAAAACCACAATGAGCCCATGATGTTGTAGATGCCCTCAAGATGCTACATGGGAGAGTCTTCTGGACAGGGGCTGGTCAGAAGAACCCTGCTGAATCAGACCGGGTCTCCGCCAAGTCCGACATAGTCTCCAGTGTGTGTGTCGGGCGGGGGGGGGGAGATGCTTCTTAATAGCTGTTGTGGTTCACGGCCACTGAATTTATCTAGTCCCCCTTTATAACCAGTGGCCACTGGATGCCATAAATTCATTGTGATACACCATAGCAGAGAGATATGTCCTGAATCTATTGCCTTGAGTGACAATTTCAAGTTTTAATATTTTGGGCTGTGGGAGGCAAAGTCCTCTCTAGCCACTTCCTCCACCCTGTGACAAGGCAGGCCAGCCATTTAATTGAGAAGGAAGATTTCCAGTTGATCACTGGCAGATGGGAACAAGCAGAGCCAAGCCCCAGGAGTAGACTTACCAATGCCAAGATGGGCCCTGGAGTTCTCCCAGAATGACAACTGACCACCAGATTAGAGAGGTCTGTTCCCCTGGAGGAAGTGGCAGCTTCAAAGGGTGGACTCTATGGTATACCATAGCCTTTAGAAGAAACAGAAGTCCTAGGGTGATATTGCATCCCTACTCACCCCCATTTAACCCACCCTGGGCACTGCCTCCAAATCTCCAAGAATTTGCTAAGCCAACGTTTGCAACTCTACTCAGCAGCTCTGCAGGGACCACTCAACTCAGTCCTGGCCAGCACTGTCAGCATGGTGTAGTGGTTAAGAGTGGCAGACTTTAATCTGGAGAACTGGGTTTGATTCCCCACTCCTGTAAGCCAGCAGGCTTCATTCTGTGTGTTTATGGACTTGTATGATCGTTATGGACTGTTGTGAAACCTGAAGAAGTATGCCAAGGAACTGAAGTATGCCAAGGAACTGTACTATGTGGTGACCTGCTGAAGATGCCCAGTTTGAGATGCAAACCAGAGAGAGAAGGAAACCTTCCTTTGTGTTGCTGCTCCAGAGGTATTCCAGTGTTGCCATAAACAGTTCCAGTGTCTGCACCTAAGCAAATGCAGCCATGCCATCAAGACAAAGAGATGCACAACTCCATTGAGAACCATTCCACTCACACGTAGGCAGAGAGGGCCCCCCCTCATACCTGTGAACCTGCACGTATCTTACAGGAACTCTATTTAGGGTTACCGAGCAACTAATCACTCGCCCATCACCTGACTTGGCCAGACCCATCTACAACACAGTGGATCATCTCACTTGCACCCAGGTGTCAATCTTTTAGCTAAATGTCTAGATCTCCATATTGACCACTCCTTTTCCTGCCTGCCCTTTTATCTTGTGTAACCTATCACACACACTTTTAGGGGACGGACTGCAGGTCATCAGAAGGAGTAACCAGGATATCCTGCCCCTTTTTTCCCCTGGTATGAAAACTGTATCACACCTGGGAATCGCTCTCTATTACCTACGTCCTCTATATTTCTGCTGTTCCCCTCATGCCAAGCTCTCTATCCAGTTCCCTCCTTCTGCTTTTACACTCTAGTTCTGCAGACTAGAGCAGCACGTGTATTCAGCTGGTCTGGATTCACGTGCCTTTTCTTCCCCATTTTTCTTCCTTCCCTCCACCCTTCCTCCAACTGGAACAAAAGCCTACTCACAGAAGCGAGGTAAATATTGCCCCTCACTGTTGATTTCCTGCTAAGGCAAATGGTCTATCCAAAATCTATCTAAGCTTCATAGCCTTGTACTATTGTGTGTGTGCTTGTAAATCAATAAATGATAATTATTTTAGTAAACATATTTTATTAAGCATATTTGGTCTCTGTGTCTCTTACTGATAATCATTCAGTGGCATCACCCTCTGTATACATAGGCCAGATCCCATATTTGTACCAATTGCTTAGTAAAAAGAGCAAATCGGCTAACGCTCCTCCACATGAAACTTGCTGGGTCAGTCACAATCCTCTCAGAACTCTCTCAGCCCCACCAGTCTCACAAGGTGCCTGTGGTGGGGAGAGGAAGGAAAGTAGATTATAAACCACTTGAAGACTCCTTGGGGGCAGAGAAAAGTGTGTCCTTGTGTTTGACACAACACGAAAGCTTATACTTTGAATAAAATTTTGTTGGTCTAAAGGTGCCACTGGACTCAGACTTTGTTGGAGGGTATAAAAACTATCTCTTTTTCTTCTTCTTAGCTCACTCATTGGCTCCTCCTGAACCGCTGCCCACTGATAGCAGTGAAAGTTAGGAATAAGGGGACACCTGTAGTGGATTATGGCCATGTCTGCTTGTAACACTGCAGGGACCATTCAGTGTGGCTTGCTCCCAGATCCTCTGAACTTCCCTCAGCCTGCTGCGTATTATTTCATACCCCTCTCATTATACGCACATCACCTTCACACTAAAGGCACCACATCTTCATAAGAACATAAGAGAAGCCAATGTTGGATCAGGCCAAAGGCCCATCCAGTCCAACACTCCATCACACAGTGGCCAAAAATACCGGGTACCATCAGGAGGTCCACCAGTGGGGCCAGGACACTAGAAGCCCTCCCACTGCTGACCCTTCCCCCCAAGCACCAAGGATACAGAGCATCACTTGCCCCAGCCTGAGAGTTCCTATCTATACCTTGTGACTAATAGCTACTGATGGACCTCTGCTCCATATGTTTATCTAATTCCCTTTTGAAGCCGTCCATGCAAATGCTCAGTATCCCTAAATACCAGATGATGAAGACAAAAAGCTGCTCCTTTCCCCTCGCTGCCCGTTTTGGATTTCGAGCATTTCTTGAGCAACGAATCCAGTCGCACTAAGACCCAGAGGATTTGGCGGGGGGAGGGGGCGTGATTTGCACAATGCGTAGGGAGGAGAGTTGTCCGGCGGGTTTAAAGAAAAGGGGCGTGGCCGACCCGATTGGGGGTGTGGTGGAGTAGGATTTTTCTAAGGTGAAAGCCGCTGCCGGCGCCTCCTGTTCCGAGGTGTCGTAGGCTTGTCCCGCGAAGGGGATGGCGAGCGATTCGGCGCTTTGTGGTGTTCGACCTGGGCGGTGTTCTTTTCGGCTCCGGTGTACAGGGAGCCTTCCGACGCCTCGAGGGGTCTCTGGGCCTGCCCGGGTGGGTAGCCGATGGGGGGGGGGCGGGTCAGTGGCTCGCCCGCCTGAGCTCCCCCGCCCGCCTTCTTGATCACTGTGAACCATAGAATCGCACGGAAGCTGTTCATGCGTAGTGTACCTGTTGTGCCCGCCCGTTAGCGATTCTGCACAGAGTTCTGTAGGGCAAAGGTGGAGCGGGAAAAGTTTGCGGGGCTTTAGGTACGCCCTCAGTTATTGAAGTTTTGCTGCAGACTGGAGGGAGAACGAGCATTATATTGCTGCTTTTGATAAGGATGAAGGGTGCGGTCTGGTACTCTCTGCACTTTTGTGTACTCCAGACGCTAGACCTCATTTGAAGGAAGGTTCAGATAGAGCTCAAGCTGTACTGTTGTATAGACAGTGTTCGAAGCAAAGGGAGATCCTGTGGTGTCAGGCTGGGGGTTTAAGTGAAGGAGAGTCAGGAAAGGTGCTGTCCCCCTTGAGTTCAGGCTGCACCTTTGCTTTGCAATACTTCTAAAAGGTTCAGTGTACACACATGTCCCCTTATAATCCTCACAACAACCCTGTAAAGTAGGTCAGAATTTCCTTACAATAGGTATGTGTTGAGTTGGTGAGGCTGGAGAGGGCAGAAATGCTTGGGAGCAATGCATAAACTCTTTAAACGGATGGAGATGAAGGAAACCAGCCTGGTAAATCTATTTGTTTAATTGTTTCTGTGATTGTTGGTTTTTTTTAATAAGCTGCAGATCTTGCATAAGATCTCTCCCAGTCAACTCTTTGTTATTGAAATCTAGGCTAGCTGCCGCTTCTGATTTTTGTAAAGAACTCTTACTTTGATAAATTAATTCAAATAAAAGAAATCTGTCTATGGGCTAATCCAAAACTACCTAGTTTTGGTTAAGTATCTTTCAAGTATTAGTTTAGAACAAAAAAAAAGGTACTTATTAAATTACGCTGAGCTAAAGGTACTTATAAAATCTGATGTTTATGCTAATCTCAAGGACGTTCGGTGAAGTGCTTTTCCAGTTCCTTTGCATCCTTCTTGGTGTTTTTCATGCCTTGGGATTCACAGGTTGGATAGTGCAGTAATCCAGCCTATAATTAGCCATCTTTTGTAGAGGTTCTGTCTACAGCTTGTCCTGAGCTGCTCCTGGGGTTTTAATCTTGCAAGACCAAAAGTGTCATGAATGTTTGGCCTGCAGGAGCAGTGGTTGGAGTGGCTTGTAGTCACCCGGAAATGTGGTTGGGCTCCCTTTTGACCCTTCTTGCATGTGGGGGTTGCATAGACGTCCTGGTGACGCTCTGCCAACGTGCTTTCAGGGACTCCCCCATACTGTGTGTACCTGCCTGTAGGTAACATCTATTGAAGAAAGAAGAATTCCTGAGTCCAATGCACTGTTGTTATGTGTTGTATGTATGGAGATGTTTGTAGCAGTGGGTCCCTCTCCCTTGCTTACCTGTATGGAATGCATTATCCTTGCATCCGCAGTTGGAGGAGTGGAGGCTCCAGTTCACCTTTGATGTCTAGAGGCGGAGCACCTGTAAGGGTTTGGAGCAGAGCGCTGTCAGCAGTATACTTAAATAATCTTTGTTTGCCTCCCTTGCTGTTGTGCAAATGCCTCCCATTTTGTACAAGGTGTTCTTTCTCTAGAGTTCCCATCACTCTATGTGTAATTTCATGTTCTAAGTATGACTGTCATGAGGCCAGAGAGGTATAGCTCATTGCTATACGGCTGTCTTGAGAGTTGGGTATATAGTGTGTAAGAGAGCCAGCACTGTCGACAAATTAATATGTATTCTGAGCTGTGTAGTGTATGCATGGTGTGTGTGTGTGTGGGGGGGGAATCTTGTTTTTCGCTCCTCTTGTTTATACTTCTGCCAGTGTTTCTGCTGGTGGGACATGAGTTGAGGGGGTTTAGTACATCACCTTAGCCCCACTGGCACTGTCTCTTGGCACTGTCTAACTTCTGGTCCCTATACCGCTGATGATGTGTCTGCTGGATTTACACCACTGTGGTGCCACTCTACACTATACCAGAGTGTTAAGCAATTTACAGGTTCAGTTTTGGATTTTGTTGTAAGTGGGAATTCTATACTATTTCCCAGCAAAGCAATTTGAATCTTTTGAGCCAAACCACAGTAGCATTTTCAAGACTTCTTGCCCCCCCCTCCCCCGCCAAATCCATCCGCTAGGTCCACTGTTTTGATGGGCAGGATGTTATGGGCAGCAGGAGAGGTTTTCATTTAACTCTTCTCTTTATGCTGTTTTGCTACAGAAAATGCTGATTCTGAAAATACTAATCCTACTACACTACTTTTAAGGTTCCAAAGCAGTATATAAATACTTAAAACAAATGTGGCTTGTATTGACTAATAAGAACCTAAGAAAAGCCAATGTTGAATCAGGCCAATGGCCCATCTAGTCCAACACTCTGTCACACAGCAGCCAAAATATACCAGGTGCCATCAGGAGGTCCAACAGTGGGGCCAGGACACTAGAAGCCCTCCCACTGCTGCCCCCTCCAGCATCAAGAACAGAGTGCATCACCTGCCCCAGACTGAGAGTTTCCATCTATACCCTGTGGCTAATAGCCACTGGTGGACTTCTGCTCCATATGTTTATCTAATTCCCTCTTGAAACTGTCCATGCTTGTAGCTGCCACCACCTCCTGTGGCAGTGAATTCCATATGTTAATCACTCTTTGGGTGAAGAAGTACTTCCTTTTATCTGTTCTAACCTGACTGCTCAGCAATTTCATGGAGTGCCCACGAGTTCTTATATTGTGAGAAAGGGAGAAAAGTACTTCTTTCTCAACCTGCTCAATCCCATTCATCATCTTATAAACCTTGATCATGTCACCCCTCAGCCGTCGTTTCTCCAAGCTAAAGAGCCCCAAGCGTTTTAACCTTTCTTCATAGGGAAGGTGTTCCAACCCTTTTATCATTCTAGTTGCCCTTCTCTGCACTTTTTCCAAGCACTCACTGCTTCTAACCTGGATTGCCATGCATTTGTGCCAAAAATGTGATAGGGCATGGTTCTGAAGAATCGAGAGGACTGAATTTTGACTTTGCTTGTCTGTCACGTAATTCACTTACCTTGCAGATCACAGTAGGTAGCCCTGTTAGTTTGTCTCTTTCTAGCTGTATCTGAAGAAGTGAGCAGTGACTCACGAAAGCTCCTCCCCTGCCACAAATTTTGTTAGTCTTTAAGGTACTGCTGGACTCTTGCTCTTTTCTGCTGCTTGGAGATCAGTAATTTGGGGCGGGGGGGTAACAGGATGGTCTTTACATGCTTGTCAGACTTTTTCACACATCCCACAGTGGAGGGGATCCAACAGCATGTTTCTGCAGACATAAGGAGTTTTCCCTGTGGAAGGTGATTTTGTAGCTCCCCTGTTCAGTGGCAGCCCAGAATGGCCACTGAAATCCTGCTCCAGGAGTAGGATTTCAGTGGGCCATATCAGGATGTTCCAAAAGGTGCAGTATGTGGGCAGGAGTCCTTGTGTCTGCAGAAACCTGGAACCCTGGTCCATCCTGTTATGTTTGGGCACTTTGAACTTGTTGAAATCCTCTTAAAGTACTGTATTCATCTCACTTTCTTTCTTTCCCTGCTTTGTGTTCTTTAACCAAGCCCTGTGCTCATTATATTCCATTTGTCCAGTTTCTCCCTGTCTGCCTTCCTTGCAGTGCTGCTGCATTGCATCTCTGCAGTTTAGAAAGGGCTGTCACAATGACATCCTGTTTGCTAAATGAGAGGGCACTAACGTGGCCTTCGTTAGCTCATGTTTTTGGTGCAGTGGATCGAAGTGTGTTGTAACCTGGCCTATTGCTTCATAAGACGTGGGAGCATGTAACAGGTAGCTCCTGTTAACAGTGAAACTTTTGCAGGAGTGTTTTGCAACCAAAACTTTGAAGATGATGTGTGAGCTTCTTGGGGGGGAATTGGCTGGCAGTCCTCCAGTTGTAGGTTGCAGGATATGGAAGCTTCCAGCTGCTGGGTTAGGCAAAGTGGGGCCAGCAGGACTTGAAAAGTCGACAGGTTCCCGCTCACAATTTTTTTCCTCTCCTTTACTAGCCTACCTGTTCCCACATGTCATATACTAACATATCAAGAACAATCTGGTCTGCTGAGGAGAGGCTGCAGCTCAGTGAAAAAGCCTTTGCTTTGCATGCAGAAGGTCCCAGGTTCAGTCTCTGCCTTCTCCGGTTCAAAGGACCACACAGTAGGTGATGTGAAAGATCACGGTCTGAGACCCTGGAGAGCTGCTGCCAGTCTGAGTAAGCGATACACTGACCCTGACGGACCGAAGGTCTGATTCAGTGCAGCTTTGTGAGTGTTTTTGCGTAGCAAGTCTTTTTCGGCTTTAATAAAGCAGGTTAAGCAGTCTTTGAAAATGCAACTTGTATCGGTTGTGTCCGGAACGGAAGACACATTACCTTTGAATTAAAATGACTTTTGAAAATATTGGCCATTGAGAAATAAGATGGACCCTCTTATATCTTTATTAACTTAATCAAAAAGAAAAAGACTGAGAATCAGTATTGCAGCAGCAGCAGCAGAAGAGTTGATTTTATACCCCGCCTTTCACTACCCGAAGGAGTCTCAGAGCGACTTACAATTGCCTTCCCTTCCTCTCCCCACAATAGAAGCCCTGTGAGGTAGATGGGGCTGAGAGAGCTCTGAGAGAGCTGTCCAGTATTCCCTCTAAGCTGAGTTAGTGTGAGCTTGTTCACAGTTTTTTTAGCCTCCAGCTCACACATTTTTGTCTTAACTCAGGAAGGATGGCTCCAGAGCAAACTAATTTATGCAGCAGCCAAATTTCTTGCATATAACTTTAATGTCAGTAGCTCACAAAGCAGAATTGCTGCTTACAGGACTCCACAGCTTAGAGGGAGCATGGACTGTGGCTGGCCCCAGGTCACCCAACTGGCTTTATGTGGGTGGAGTGGGGGATCAGACCTGGTTCTCTGGATTAAAGTCTGCCACTCTTAACCACTACACCAGAGCTGGTTCCACAGAGAGGGGCTTGTGTGCCTAACATTAGAAAATAAGCAAGTGCAGGGGGGAAGACTTGTTGGAAACAAACAGGCTTTTGGTAAACGATAACTTTAATGGAATATGAATGAAACATGAATTATTATGACAAACTGTAGTGCAAATATGGCCATTTGTATTTAACTGGGAACCCAAACAGGCTTACAGCATTGTTCCTACAACACTGTTCTTCCTTCCTCCATTTTGTCCTCCAGCAACAACCCTGTGAGGTAGGTCAGGCAGAGAGAGAGGGACAGTGACAAGCCCGAGGTCACCCAGTGAGCTTCTATGGTAGAGTGAGGGTTTGAGCTCAGGCCTCCCAGGTCCTAGTCCTGACACTCTAAGCTCTTCAGCACAGTGGCTGAGGCAGCCGCTGTGTTACTTGAATTTGCAGGCTCATGATGTTGTCTAGGGCTTCAGGCAGTAACTTTGCCTCTTTTCCAAGCAAAAATGGAGATGGCAGTGAATGCGTGAGAAATCATTTTATTTAACAAGCTGAAAGACATTATGCAAAGTAAATGTGTTCCTAACAAATTCTGATGGCTGACCAATATGACTTCGGCTTTAGATAATAGCTCTTTCAGTCCTCTACTAAATAAGTGAGATTGTAGTTGGTTGATAAAGGTAAAGGTAAAGGTTCCCTTGCTCGAAAGCCAGTCAAATCCGACTCTAGGGTTGCGGTGCTCATCTCCATTTTAAAGCCAGCGCTGTCCAAAGACGTTTCTGTGGTCATGTGGCTGGCATGACTAAACACCAAGGTGCACGGAACGCTGTTACCTTCCCACTGAAGTGGTACCTATTTATCTACTTGCAATTCCTTGCTTTCGAACTGCTAGGTTGGCAGGAGCTTAAATTGAACATTCAAGTAAATAATAGATATTATTTACCTTGACTTCCGGAAAGCTTTTGATACAGTTCCTCATCAAAGGCTCCTAAGTAAGCTCAATAGTCATGGGATAAAAGGACAAGTCCTCTTGTGGATCAAAAACTGGCTTATAAATAGGAAACAGAGAGTGAGTATAAATGGGAAACTTTCTCAGTGGAGGGTGGTAAGCAGTGGGGTACCACAGGGATCAGTACTCGGTCCGATGCTTTTTAACTTGTTTATTAACGATTTGGAATTGGGAGTAAGCAGTGATGTGGCTAAATTTGCAGATGACACAAAGTTGTTCAGGGTGGTGAAAACCAGGGAGGATTGTGAGGCACTCCAAAGGGATCTGTTGAGGATGGGTGAGTGGGCATCAACGTGGCAAATGGGGTTCAATGTGGCCAAGTGCAAAGTGATGCACATTGGAGCCAAAAATCCTAAATATAAATACACGTTGATGGGGTCTGATCTGGCAGAGACGGACCAAGAGAGAGATCTTGGAGTCGTAGTGGATAACTCGCTGAAAATGTCTACACAATGTGTAGCTTGCAATAAAGAAGGCCAACGCTATGCTGGGGATTATTAGGAAGGGAATTGATAACAAATCAGCCAGTATCATCATGCCCCTGTATAAATCATTGGTGCAACCTCATTTGGAATACTGTGTACAGTTCTGGTCACCACATCTCAAAAAGGATATTATAGCATTGGAAAAAGTGCAGAGAAGGGCAACTAGAATGATAAAAGGGTTGGAACACCTTCCCTATGAAGAAAGGTTAAAATGCTTGGGGCTCTTTAGCTTGGAGAAACGATGGCTGAGGGGTGACATGATCGAGGTTTATAAGATTATGAATGGGATTGAGCAGGTTGAGAAAGAAGTACTTTTCTCCCTTTCTCACAATACAAGAACTCGTAGGCACTCTATGAAATTGCTGAGCAGTCGGGTTAGAACAGATAAAAGGAAATACTTCTTCACCCAAAGAGTGATTAACATATGGAATTCACTGCCACAGGAGGTCATGGCAGCTGCAAGCATGGACAGTTTCAAGAGGAAATTAGATAAACATATGGAGCAGAAGTCCACCAGTGGCTATTAGCCACAGGGTATAGATGGGAACTCTCAGTCTGGGGCAGGTGATGCACTCTATTCTTGGTGCTGGAGGGGGCAGCAGTGGGAGGGCTTCTGGTGCCCTGGCCCCACTGCTGGACCTCCTGATGGCACCTGGTATATTTTGGCCACTGTGTGACAGAGTGTTGGACTGGATGGGCCATTGGCCTGATTCAACATTGGCTTCTCTTATGTTCTTATGTTCTTAAGTACTTTGTGTAAAATTGGCAAAGGAAATCCTGTGATTTCTTATAAGTGACATACAATGTTTTGGGTAAACGATAGACATGTGATGTACCCGTTCTGTGTAAATTGGTGCTAACTAAGCTTTTTTAAAAAATCTGAAAGCAACTCTTGTTCTGTGCAGAAAGCAAACCCATCTTCAAAACAAATGCCTCCTTTTGTGGGTCAAATGACACAGGACGCTGGAATTCCTCTTACTGAACTCTGTGCATATAGCTGGGCTGTGAAAAGCAGCTAAGGGTGGGGTGGGGTGGGGCGGCTGATACACATCACAGCCACACAGTACAGAAGAGGGAATTTAACTCTACCCTGTAGTGTTTTCCCAAAGAAGAATTCCCCTTTCCCAAGTCCATTCAATACCTTACTGGGGAAAAGAGAGGTGTGATCTTCCTCTACATCTCAGGCTTAAAGCAGACTGAAGGCCATTTCCTATTGTAGAAATGGCTAGATAAGGGAGAAGTTGAAAAAAATCCCCCCCAAGCTCTGTAGCCTGATTCAGGTTGATACTGCCCTCCACTTATGACTTCTTTTTAGGGACAAATTACACATCAGGAATTCCTTCACAGGAATTCCAGCATTTCTTGCACTTTGGCCCTTTCTCATCCTGCTAGAAGCAGGGGAACTGCTAATCAGAAAACAACAACAGTATTTTAATGTTATCTGATCAAGAGACTTGTTAATGTGAAGATGGGAAGATGCCTCTGCACAAAACAGGGCATTCCCTCTCTTCTTGCTCAACAGCTGGAAAACAGTTCATCATGAAGCTAAAGTGATAATCTGGGTGCTAGCTTCTCCCCACTAAAACAGCCTTGTATTGCCGGTGGTCGTGGTGGTGGGGAGGTTATAAAGATGTGATGCAGAACACTGAGTCGTTTTCTGTATCTTCTAATCTGCCTTGAGTTGCATCAAGGAAAAGCAGGCTGTGAATTACATAAATAAAAAGCAAAAGAAGATATGTGAACACACGAAGTTGCCTTATACTGAATTAGAGCATCAGTCCATTGAGGTCAGTATTGTCTACTCAGACTGGGAGTGGCTGGCCAGGGTCTCAGGCAGAGGTCTTTCACATCACCCACCCCCTGATCTTTTCAATTGGAGATGCCAGGGATTGAACTTGGGGCTTTCTGCATGTTAAACAGATGTTCTGCCACTGAACCACAGCTGATCCCCATCTATGCAGTCACAGAGGCATTTAGCAGGTGGGATTTTGTGAAGAGAAGAAAGAAGCAGTCCAAGAACGGCATCTTTGTGTTCAGCTGTCTCTCTGCAGGATATCCCTGGCTTATCAGCATCTTTTTTCTTTGAATACCTGAACTCCTTCCACTTACTGAGCTTAACACGATCTCATTTTTCTCTATTTTGTCCTCTTCCATTCACCCTCTTCTCTTACTGTTTTAGCTTCCTGGGACTGGGAGGGGAGGTGTCTTCAAAATAATATTTTATTCTTCTGAAAGGCTTTTATACCAACCAGCCCTGGCAAATACAATAACATTTCAAGAGAAAAGAAATAGACAAGGCTTTCTCTGATTTTTGTGGGATGGGCCACAGGAGGTGCCACAGGAGGTGGTGGCAGCTACAAGCATGGACAGTTTCAAGAGGGAATTAGATAAACATATGGAGCAGAAGTCCAGCAGTGGCTATTAGCCACAGGGTATAGATGGGAACTCTCAGTCTGGGGCAGGTGATGCACTCTATTCTTGGTGCTGAAGGGGGCAGCAATGGGAGGGCTTCTAGTGTCCTGGCTCCACTGCTGGACCTCCTGTTGGCACCTGGTATTTTTGGCCGCTGTGTGACAGAGTGTTGGACTGGATGGGCCATTGGCCTGATTCAACATTGGCTTCTCTTATGTTCTTATGACCGGGTAACCAGCTGGAGAGGTCCACTGAAGGGGAGGGGGAGGCAGGCAGAAGAGCAGTGAAAGAGTCACGGCTGTGCAGCAGTTCAGGAGTAACACTGGATTCTCTGGAATAAGTCAGTGAATGGTGGACTGTTCTTCCAGAGCCAGTGTAATGCATTCAGATTTGTAGCTGTTAAACAGGAGGGACAGGAGCTCCACATGTTAGATCCTAAATTTTGCACCCTTTATCTTTCAGTCCCCTGCAGCAGAGAGGTTTCACCAATACTTCCCACCATGGCTGCGGGTTTACTAGGCCAGTGTTCTCATACAACATTGATAGAACTTGATTTCTGCCCCCCTACCCCCCAGTGGTTGTTGCTATCTATCCTGTCCATGTGGCCAGGGCTGTGATTCACAAATGGGATATTTTTCAGCACATCCATGGTTCAACCAGGTAGTTCTGTTTCTCCAGTTTATCTTTTTCTCTTTTTAACTGACTCTCTCCTTGTACCTTCTCCCCTTTGGTAAAGTGGCAAGGAGTTTTTATGTTCCTTGCACACAGCTCTCTAGTGGGTCCATGATAGCTTTATAGCGTTAGAGGTGAAGAGCTCAAGCAGCCTTACAAGTCTGGCCCAGTCAGACCTCTGGTTCAGCTGGCTTTCTACTGACAGTGGCCTCAGGTAAAGCTTTCTGCTGGTTGCTGAGGTCCTGTGATTTGAACCAGAGACTATGTGCATGCAGAATGCGACCTCTAGGACTAAGGGATGGCTCCTGTCTGATACTTAGTTCAGACAGGAAAATAGTTCCATGTGGTCAGCCATATTGTTTTGAAGCAGTAGAACAAATTTAGAGTCCAGCGGCATCTTTAAAACCAAGAAAGGTTTATTCAGGGTATGAGTTTTTGTGTGCATGCACGAATACATTGGAATGGAAGATAGAGCTCAAACTTATAGACAGATGCTGAACATCTCTTAAGTTACCTCCATGCCGGAGAGGAGACGAATGGTGATTCTCAGTTTACTTTCCACAATCAGAAAAGATGCCTTTTCAAATTTACCCCCTATTTTGGCATATTTTATTACTTTGTTGTCTTTTCCCCCTTAATTAAATCAACGTGTTGACCTTATAACCTTAGTTTCTTATTTAGTTTTAATTTTGCATATCTTACAGCATCTGCATCATGTTACGTGTTAATTTGCTGTTCAGCATCTGTCTATAAGTTTGAACTCTTACCTTCCATTCCAATGTATTTGAAAAAGTGCATGCACTTGAAAGCTCATACCTTTGTCTTCCCATTCGCGGGGTATAAATACAAAAATAAATAAATAATAATTAATTAAAGGTGCCACTTTAAATTTGTTCTTTTGGACAGGAAAGTCACCCCAAGCTGTGTGGTGCAGTAGCATCAGTGCTCCAACCACAGGAACAATGTGTTGTCTCTGACTTGAGAGTTTTCTCAAGTTTGTACTCCCACATTTCCTCCTTGCCCATCCTCCACAAACAACTTTGGTGATAACACCCTAAACTGACTTATAGTGAGTGACTCAGGTGGGTAGCCGTGCTGGTCTGAAGCAGCAGACCAAAGCTGGAGTCCAGTGATACCTTTAAGACCAGCAAAGTTTTATTCAAGATATAAGCTTTTGAGTGCATGCACACTTCTTCAGATTCAGTTACATCTATTTGTTAACGCTTGTATTTGTAAGCTAATTTACTGCTATTCACAGATCTTAACAATTGCTTTAATTCAATCTCAGCTCTAATCGCCCAGTTACTTATGCATCTTGACTCTAACTAGCCCTTCCTGGCAACTAACCCCCCTACCTATATGCAGTGGCTGAGGATGTCTTGTTTCACTGTATCTGGAGAAGTGTGCATGCACACAAAAGCTTATACCTTGAATAAAACTTTGTTGGTCTTAAAGGCGCCACTGGACTCAGACTTTGTTCTGCCTTATAGTGAATCAGGCCATTGATCTGTCAGGTTGAGTATCATCTACTCAGGCTGGCAGTGGCTGTCCAGGGTCCTAGATGGAGGTCTTTCATGATATCACCTCTGCTTGAGTCTTTTTGAGGGAGAATGCTGGGGATTGAACCTGGGACCTTCTGCACAACCCTTCCCCTTATGTTACAGTGGATGCCAATTGAAATGTGCTGCGTCACACAGCTGATTCTAAAAAAATCACATTTAAGAGTCAGAATGGATAGATAGACTTGGAGAGTAATAAGTAGGTCTACTCAGATTTGGACCGTGACTGGAGGAGATGCTTGACTGCAGAGAAATCTCAGCCCAGCAAGCTGCTGTTCTCTAGTAACTGTTATTGGCCCTCCTCCTTTGTTATAGGTGTGTTTATATTGAATCGTTTATCTATACTTTATTTGGAATATTTTAGTCGCCACCTTGGGGATCCAGTTTTCCATGATTATCTGGGATTTTTGTTTTTACTTCAACTTTTGAAGGTATCACTTTTGCCTTCTGACTAAATTTGAAACAATATCTGCCCTGCTTTCTCTCTCTGCTCTAAGATCCACTTTGTTCCTTGCTGCTGGTTAGGAGGCGTCTGTCTGCTAAGCTTTTCTGAAGTCTCCATAAGATTCCATGGCTATAAGTTGTAGGTCCATTCTCCATCAACTTGATGGCTGCTTAAACTGATCAATCTTGGGAAATGCTGACTTTGTTTCTTCCATTTAAGCTTGACCTTTGTTTAACATAGTGTGTATTTATGTTAATCAGCTTGTTCATTTGACAGCTTTGCTGTGTTTCATTTATTTACATAATTTATATCCAATTTTGCCTGTCATAATGCATACCTCAAGGCAGTTTAAAGCATCAATCTACAAAATTGATGGTAGAGGTCATGGGTCACAGCTCAAAGAGAGAGTTCACAGTTTGCTTGCAGAAGGTTCCATCTCTAGGCGCTTTGGCTGAATGATCTCTGATGGCAAGTTATAAAAGATGAGCCTTAGAGAAGCCCTACCAGGAGACCAGTAGCCTTCATTGTTTTCAGACCTAGAAATTGTTCTTTACTGCATCTTGTGACGAGACGTTATTCTAATTTTGGACTACAGAGGTCTTTCTTGTTTTTGGAGAGTGCATTTGGTGTTTATATACCAAAGAGGTAACTCTGTTAGTCTTGAGGCAAAATAAGCAGGGTTTTTGAGAGCCAGGGTGCCATAGTGGTTAGAGTGCCTAGCTAGGATCTGGAGAGACCCATGTTCGAATCCTGACTCTGCTTAGTGACCTTGGGACAGTCAAACACTCTCAACCTAACATACCTAGAAATGGAGATGCTGGGGGGGAATAGAATTTCTCTCTAAAGTAGGACAATCCATTTTTCCAGTAGAAAAAATCGGTAATTTTGGGGAGCAGTAAAAATTCCTAAGGTCAGTAGTTCAGCAGTTCAAGACCTGAGAGTGCCACATGACGGGGTGAGCTCCTGTCTCTAGTTCCAGCTCCTGCCAACCTAGCAGTTCGAAAGCAAGAAATTGCAAGTAGATAAATAGGTACCACTTCGGTGGGAAGGTAACAGCGTTCCGTGCGCCTTGGTGTTTAGTCATGCCAGCCACATGAACACGGAAACGTCTTCGGACAGCACTGGCTCTTCGGCTTTGAAACGGAGATGAGCACCGCAACCCTAGAGTCGGATTCGACTGGCTTTCGAGCAAGGGAACCTTTACCTTTACTTTAATAATTCCTATGAAATATTTTTATTCCATTTGAAATGAGCGAAATGGGCTAATACTGCAGCTCATTCTCTCTTTAGTGTTGGGTAGGGTTTATTTGCAAATTTGCTTGTAGAAAATTTTAGAATTCCATAAATATGATAACTAAATGATATGTGACTAGGAATAAGGCCCGTTGTGGAAATAAATACAATGAGCTCCAGAAAAAGGCTCTGGGAGAGTGCCCCGGCTTTGGGCACTCAGTGACAATTTGCTGTGGCGATCTCAGCAGGGCATAATGACACAGAGTCCACCATTTTCTCCAGAGGAACTGATCTCTGCTACCTGAAGAGCAGTTGTAGTTTTGAGTGATCTCCAGCCCTCACCTGGAGATTGGCAACAGGGGTTCCCCAGGAGGGAATGGCTGGTTTGGAAGGTGGAGTCTATGGCATTGTACCTGCCTGAGGTCCCACCCCTCCTCAAACCTCACCCTCTCCAGGGTCCACCCCTCAAGTCTCCAGGAATTTCCCTACCTGGAGTTGGCAACCCTATCTCTTTCCCAGCCAACCATCAGCCTACCATTATCTGCCCCCTGGCTTCAGCTTTCCACCTCCTCCCACTCCTTCCTAGAGAGCAGTTGTAATTCTGAGTGATCTTCAGCCCCCACCTGGAGATTGGCAACAATGGTTCCCCATCAGGGAATGGCTGGCTTGGAGGGTGGAGTCTATGGCATTGTACCTGTCTGAGGCCCCACCCCTCCTCAAGCCTCACCCGGCTCCACCCCTCAAATTCCAGGAATTCCCACCTGGAGTTAGCAACCTTATCAGGACTGGCCCCAATGAGTTTTCTCCCAAAGGCCAACATAGGTGTGGAAAGGAGGAGGACAGTTGCTAGTTCTGATTAGGGAAATACCTGGAGATTTGGGGGATGGATCCTGTGGAGGGCAGCATTTTGGGGTGGTGGTGGTAGGACTCAGCAGGGTATAATGTCATAGGGTCTATCCTCCAAAGCAGCCATTTTCTCCAGGGATCTGATCTCTGTCATCTGGAGATCAATTGTAACAGTGGGAGATCTCCAGGTCCCACCTGGAGATTGGCAACCCTAGGGGAAAGTCAGCTGCACAGCAGGGGGTTGGTTTGATGGTCGCTGGCCCACCTCATTAGCCAGCCAGCCAGCCATGGTGGAACTAAGCAGGAGAGAGAGCCTTTTTCCGTTTATTCTGACAGGAAAGTGGCCGAGCTGGCAGTGGGCGGGGGAGGAGGTCATGCTGAAAGTCCTTTGTCTTTTTACTGTTTGAAGCAAGCTTGATAGCCTATCAACAGCCACTGAGAGGACAGTTAGTTCCTCACAGGAGCCAAGAGAACTGTCTTCCCCCAGGAGAGCTGTCTGCCAGTAAATCAGACAGGCAACAGGGGCTGGAGTGGGAGTGGGCGGGGAAGAGAAGCAGGCCCAGCACCTGGCCAATGGCACATGAGTACTCTTGAGTGGCGGCTGATGGCCCAATGGCTGATGGAACCACACTTCACAGCCAATGGGAGAGCTGGAAACAGCCAATACGCCAAGAGAATTATTATATAGATATGCATTTTATATTAAAGCAGTAAATTGGTTTCTGATAATAGGAGATTAAATATTTCAGTTTTTCTCAGTTTCCCTTTTTGTGGGGCGGAACCTGTTTTTTTCCTACTACTTCAAAATTTCCAAAAATTTTACATCTTGAAACCTACCCCACAGGGTTGTTGTGAAGATAAAAATGGAGGAAGGGGGGAGTGGTGTAGCCCACTTTGAGTCCACATTGGGGAGCGAGGCACGGTACTAGAAACTTTTTTAATGGCATCTTAAAGACTGTCAGATGCTCATAATCCTTAGTAGACAGATGTAACTTAAACTGGTATAAAAGCAATTAACTGTCATGGTTCCCCCTCAAAAAATGCTGAGAAGTTACAGCTTGGTGAAGAGGGGCTGAGCTGTCAGAGGTTTCTAGCTTCCCACTTGGGCTTCTCTAGGGGCTGTGGGTGTTAAATCAGTTCAAGTCAAGCAACTTTTCTGCTCCCCTCTCTCCTCCTCATCCTACCATTTAAGCCAGTCAGAGCAGGACAAGTGGTCTGACAAGTATTTTCATAGGTACAACCCCCCCATCCTATTTTTGAAATGGGAAGAACCACTGAATATCTTACTCAAAGATGCTTCTCCACAAGCCTATATAAATAGTTCTTTGTATTTTCCACCATTGTGCAGCAATGACATCCCATTGGACTCCTGTGGTACCAGTTCCGATCTTAAGCAGATTTGCTTTGAGCAAGACCCTGATTGCCATATCCAAGTTGGAGGCAGGCTGTGCCCCTCTAGGAGAAAGACCTCTTGCCATGCCTTTCAGTGGCCCCAAAAGCAAGACCCCACTAATGATGTATGTCAAAACCTGTCTGTTTGCAGGCAAAAGGAAAGTGCAGGTCCCTCCTTGCTTGGCTTCTAATGGACAGATGGGGTCAAGGTTGTCTGCATTGTATTCTGTATGCTTTATTTACAAAGTTAAAATCCCAAATTAGAGACATTACTGGAGTCGCTTGTAGAAATTTCTTTACTTGTTACTAAGCCCCTTTGTTCTAGTTCACTGTTACATCCTGTGCCTTGTTACAGTTTCGTTTTGGGAATGAGAATGAAAAATAACTGGTGTGCCTTGAGCACATCAAGTGACGCCACAGCTGATGCAGGATCCCCTCCCCACCTTCTCCTCCATCACCCCGAAGGAAGGCCTGACTCTGGAAGGTTTATCAGCAGAATAAAATCTACTAAGAGGTGATGTAAGCAAAGGCAGAATTATCTGCTGTTGCAGGGGGGATTACAGCCTTCCCTGCCCAATAAGGCTCCTGTTTGTTTTTTGCTGCCTAACAAGATCACCCAAAGAGGCTGGGATGAAAATCCTGATGCCCTGGTTCTTAAGGCTTCTCTAGAATGCCAGCCCTCGTGGGTATTAAGACAAGCTGTCCCATCTCCCTAGGAATGGACTGCATCTGCCTGTTTGAAGATGACACCTCGGTCTGTCCCAGTCCCCGCTGCTGTCCTTAGAGGAAACGAGAATACAGGATGCACTTTGGGCTGCAGTTGTGTCCCTGAAACCTTAATCCCTCTCCTGATAACCCAGCACTTGTGCTAAACTGCTATGAGGATGGCCAGCTGCTTTCTCATGGGTCTTCATGTTCTCAGTCTAGAGGAACATAGAGGACATGGTGTCAAAGTGCTATTCACTCTCTGGCTTGAGGGCTTTGAGTTTTCATTAAAGAACTTTCTCTGTAAGGGAGTGTGGCAGTCTATTGATCGTTCTGTGCCAGCCCTTTTCAGCGATATTAACTTGTTGACAAGGCACATAGGATGGAGTAGAAGAAGAGTTAACAGCTCATATAGGAATTATGCCCTGAGATGTCTGTGCTAAAGTCTGTGCTGCTGTTTCCTCCGGGCTTTCATTCCATTCTGCAATAAAGGAGTTAAGCGCTTTTAGGATGTCCAGGCAGATATATACCTGCAGGGCTGTACATGCTCTGCTGGAACCCCTTTGGCCCTTGAGAGTAGGCATTGGTAGCTTCTGTGCCCGCAAGCTCTGGTGGCATAAAAGATTGTGCTGCCTAGGGTTTGCAACTGTCTGAGGTGGCATGTATGTGGATAACAATTGCTGGAGGCCAAAAGGAGTAGGCTGTTCTTGCCCGTGGCCTATGTGTGGGCTTCCGAGAAACGTCTGCCTGCCTAATGGTAGAAATAGGATACTGGGCTACATGAGCCTTTGCTCTGATCAGCAGGGCTGCCTTATAGTGAACTTCGCCCTTGTCCGCTCTCCTTCCCTGATATACCTTGTCTTTTGAGACTATAGCCCTAAAGGCAGGTGTCTGTCTCCTTTGATTGATATGAGTTACTTGGGTAAGCAGTTCTTATCTGAATGACAGGGTATAAATAAAACAAGATCAGGCGGTTAATTTTCCTCCTCTTCCCCCTTCCCTTTCTGCTGGAAAAAGTACAGAAGAGGGCAACCAAGGTGATTAGAGGGTTGGAGCACCTTCTTTATAAGAAAGGCTGAAGAGTCTGGGAATTTTCAGTTTAGAGAAGAGACAGCTAAAGGGGGGACATGATAGAGGTTTATAAAATTATGCACGGGGTGGAGAGAGTTAACAAAGAGAAATTATTCTCCCTCTCCCAAAGTACTAGAACTTGAGGGCATCCTACGAAGCTGATAGGCAGTAGATTCAGGACGGACAAAAGGAAATACTACTTTACACAGAGTGATTAAAATGTGGAATTTGCTGCTAGAAGATGTAGTGATGGCCACAGGAATGGACAGCTTTAAAAGAGGTTTAGATAGATTCACGTTGGATAGGTCTATCAGTGGCTGAGGGGGAGCCTCCACATTCAGAGGCAGTCAGCCTCTACATCTTAGTGCCAGGAGGCAACATCAGGGGAAGACCTTGGCCTCTATGGCTCTGTTGCTGGCCCTCCAGAGGAACTGGTTGGCCACTGTGTGAGACAGGATGCTGGACTAGATGGACCCTCATTGGTCTGATCCAGCAGGGCTTTTCTTATGCTCTTTATGCTTTCACAAAATTCACAAAAGATCTGGGCAGCACAAAGTTGCAAAATATTCCTACAGGAGCAACAAGGAATTAAATGCCGGGTGAAAAGGACAGAAGCTTGTACATGGTGGTGGGTTTTATTGTGTTTGCTCTTACACTGTGGATTTTATTGTGTTTGCATTGAGCAAGTTTGTGGAGAGATGGCAGCTACTTTTTATAGCAATAAATGTAGCCAGAATGCACCCAGGAGCAGATCTTGGATCAAATTGATAGTGATACTGCTTTAATTACAAAGGATTAGAAAGTATTATCTTGTTTAGAAGATGGTGTGTGAGACCATTCAATGTATAGCCTATTTTTTCTTTGTATTAGGACACTTGACGATGGAAACTTTTCACATTGGCTTAGTCCTAGAAGAAAATGTGGGTAGGAAGGAGTGAGACTGTCATTTTTTTGTTGCTTTGTTTTACCACTGAAATGAGCCAATCTTGTGCTTCCAGAAAGATTTTAGAACTCTTCTAGCTAATATGCTCTTAACAAAAGGTTTTGTTGCTATTGTGGTTCAGTGTAAATTGGTATAAAGTAATCCACAATGGGGCACAAAATCCTAACTTTATGAGTATGCTTAATGGGATTTGAAGTGGCAGTAAATGACCTGGGAAGGAATTTTGAGGTTCCAGGAGATAAATCAGTAAAACGTTGCCTCAGTGTTTGGCTGTAGCTAGAGATAAATCCTATGCTTGCATTTATTAGCATTGGAAGATATGACAACCAATATTGTAATGCTGTCGTATAAACCTATGATGGAATTGTGTTCAAAATACTGCATACATTTTCCGGTCACCCCGTTTCAAATCATAGAGCTGGAAAGGGGGCAGAACAATGTCAGCCAAGTCATCCAGGGACTAACTAGAGCACACTTCCAGTGAGGAAAAGAACAGTGTGGGGAGGCCAGGTCTCTTTTTTTCCATGGGGGAATGTGCCAGAACAGAGTTCTGGAACTTTGACAAATTTCTTTTAAAGATGTTTAAAAGTTCATGGGTTTTCAGTAAACAGATTGAAAACTTCATTTCCCTCTAGAGAGTTCTGGCACCTCTTTTTTTAAAAAAAAAAAGCTCTGAGGAGAGGCAATTCCCTTCACACTCTGTTTGAACTTGGAGTTCCCTGGTTGAGAAACGAAATGCTCTGCTCAAGCTGGGCTGTTCTTATGTGTGCTCTAATTTTGCTGTTTATGACTCCAGTTGCAAAAAACAGTAAAGACAATAAATAACGATGTGTGCGCTACAGTATTTTTGATTAGATTAGTGATGTCGCAGATATTTGCAGCTTTAAAATTCAAACTTGGTTCACAGTACAAAGCTGGTTAGCATGGCTCTGATTGGCACATAATAGTCTGACCCCTTTCACTGACTGTTTTCCTGGTCCACACTCAGAGTTCAAACCTCTTATTTGCCCTCTGCTTTCCTGCCAACCTCATACAGCTCCTCCCATCTCAAGGCCTTGTGTGAGGTTTTCCATAGCCTTTCTTGTCTTCTGGTTGAAGAGGAATGGCCTCTGGGTGTCCTTCATTCATCATCATGTTTCCCCCAATCTCTTTCTTTCTCAGCTTTGTGCCTTGATAGGTCCATGTACAGAGTTCCCATATATAGGCACAGAAAGGTGGAGGCATGTTGCCCACATATCGCTTGCCTACTTTGGAAAATGCTGGTTGTATTCTGGTGTCCCTGCAGTTGTGCGCTACATAAAACGTGGAAATGCCTCCACCCTCATCCCCTGTACAGTTTTCAGGAAATTAGTATTGTCCGCTGGGCCCAAGCAGCACTTGAAGTGTGGCCATCTTCAGTCCTAACTTTGTTTTTCAACTTTCATCTTTTAGTAAGTTCTTCCAAGATGTCTTTGTGCAAGGAGGCCAGGATGGGCCTTTCTCCAGAGCAATGCTTGGTCAAATTGGACTTACTCAGGTAAGACTCTGTCTTGGGGGCGGGGGAGCTCAGTTGTAGAGTTGCTGCTGTCTGTGCCTGTGGTGGTTCTAGCTCTAATCCCTGACCTCCAGTTTCACAGGATCTGTGATGGCAAGGCTGGGGTTTGGTGCAGATTTGGTGGTAGGATGGTACTGGATTGTGTTGGGCAGGCTCTTTATACTACTCATGGCATCACACAAAACCAGGGGGCAGGAGGAGCTGAAAGACATTTCACCCACATATTATGCTGAATGTGTCTTTGTGTTTATATGTCTGTTTAAAATTATTTAACTTCCCCTTATGACCTCCAAGAAATCATTTGGATTAAACCAAATCTTAGACCTAAGAACATTACCAAGAACATTCTCCTAGATGCAAGTATTAAAACATGGGACAACAACAAGAAACTTCTCCTGACCTCAGGGATATCGCAGCTTTCTTCACTCACCAGGACTGGTTTGAACCAGGCTGGAGTATGAACACATACACAGAGTGGAAAAATGCAAATGTAGGTCATCTGTATGATCTAGTCATCAGTGGTAAAATTTTAGATAAAGCATTCTTTGACAGCAAAATAGGCCAAAGAACTAGATGGCATGATTACTTGCAACTTAGAAACCTCATTGAACATCTTGCGGAAACAGGAACATTTCAAAGAGAATCAAAAGGACTAGAAAAAGTCATCACATCTTTCCCCAAATCTCCTAAAGGTCTGCTGCCTAAGCTTTATAAAGTGTTAATCACAGAAGGGAATTACGAAAAGTTTAAACATCAAACAAATTGGGAGGCAGACCTAAATGTGAACTGGCAAGTGACTAACTGGGAAACCATTTGGGACTCCCCAGCAAATAGCTCAAAGGTATATAGCATCAAGATGCAATTCTTCAAAACAGTTTCAAGATGGTACATAACTCCCCAACAAATACGTAAGTTTGACAGAAACAGTAGTCCAATGTGCTGGAAAGGATGTGGGCAGGAAGGGACTCACTTGCACTGCTGGTGTTCGTGCCCGAAGGTTCGACAGTTTTGGAAAGTTATTAAACAACAAATTGAGATCATCACATCACAAAACGCCACCTTCACACCCAAGATCTTCTTATTGAATCATTGGGATGACTCGATCCAAAGTCACCGGAAAGACCTTGTCTCAACCCTGCTTGCCATAGCCTGCTTAACAGTTGCTACTTGCTGGAAATCCCCAACAGCACCATCAATTACGGCCTGGCAGGACAAGCTATGGGATCACTTCGTCATGGCTAAGATCTCTGACTCTCTCAACAGATCACAGACAACCGTGCCACTCCTCTCCAAATTCAAGTCAACCTGGTACCCAGTTGTTTCCTATTTACAGTCCGTAGACATTCTTCCCTCGAATCCTCTGTACCTTAAATGGCTAATTCTGTAGGGTTATTTCTCTTTCAACCAGGAAGGACAGCACCATTCCCTTATTCCACGCGTAATACAAGATATTATTAACTGCATTTAGGTCTCAAGAGTAAGGGGCACCCTGTATGAAACTCTGTATCACGTTTCTGTAGTTGGACGCGCTGTGTTTTGTTTGATATATTGTATGTTAGTTAAAAAAGAAATTAAAAAGACTTATAAAAGAATAAAATTATTTAACTGCCCCTTAATTTTATTATTTCACCAATTGTGTGTAGAAAAGAACCTCACCCTTCCCAGATCAGCCTGGGTGGCACAATACTGACCCAAGAAGACGCAGGCCATTCTTAGGAAGCATATCAAGCTTTGTGGACCATCAATCTTATTTTAATGCAGTGGCCTGTCTGGAGTTGTAGGAACTGAAAAACTCCAGAGAGACTTAAGCCTCCGCTGTGAGGCAGACCCAGATTATCCCATACGATAGCAGTAATAGAGCTGGTAGGTCTGTGCCAGTAATAGAGGTGGTGTAGTGTGTTTGACAAGGATCAGTTGCTGGCGGGCAAGCTGGGAGACCTGGGTTCAGATCCCAACTTTCCCATCATCCTCACTGTGTAACCGTGAGTTCGTCACGTTCTCTCTCTCTGTCTAACCTTTTTTTAAAAAAAAAGTTCTGATTTTGCAGAATGCAATTTCATACAATCAGAACAATAGATATAAATTTCAAACACACTGGATGCTCTCAAGGGTAGAGGAACTTCTTCTGGCCTAAGGAGTCATCCTTCCAACCTAAGTGCTTCCTTCCATTAGAGGAAGAGACACTTAAGCCGGGGGAGTCTTCAGACTTTGCTTAGAGGAGTGGTGGAGTGCAAGTCATTTACAAATTAAGGAAAACCAGTTATAAACATCCGTATCTGGATGACGTGTTCAATTTCCAGAGTTCCAATGAAAGGATTCAAAATCTTAACGGAAGTTGGTCTAGATTCTCTCTTCCTCATTTTATTCTCACAACAACACTATGAAATAGATTAGGTTTAGAGACACCATTCTGAGCTCGCTGGAGAAAAATACAAGATAGATTGTCCTTGAGAGAAGTCCCTGTCCCAGCCTTTCATCGGTCTTCCAAAGTTGGCAATTTCTTACCTTTCTTAGGGACTGCTGGGTGACCTTGGGCCGGTCACAATTCCCTCAGGACTCTCTCAGTCCCCCCTACCTCACAGGGTGCCTGTTGTGAAGGGAGGAAAGGAAGGCAATTGCAAGCCACTTTGAGACTCGTTATGGTAGAGAAAAGTAGGCTATAAAAACCAACTCTTCTAAATGTATCTGAAATGTATCCCTGTATTTCTCCCCCACCTCTTTGGTTTTTTTGGTTTTTGTTTTAATTCTAATACATTTTAACTTGATGTGCCCAATTCAGCTTATGGCAGAGTTAGACGAAGATTGCAAGAAGGTGGCGGCTGCCTCTGGACTCTCCCTCCCAGACAAGTTCTCCGTTGCTCGGGGTTTTGAGGCCATGGCCAGTGAAGAATTACTGGACACACCTCTTCTGCGGGCTGCCCTGACTCTGCAAAACAATGGTAACGGCGGTTTCCATTGTTGAAAGGGATACTCGGGGGCAAACTGGGGGTACCTCTGCTGTTTTGTCCCTTATAAATCTCTGAGTGAAAACATAATAGTGCTAGGAAATATGGGGAGGGGGGTTGGGAGCTGGTGCTTGTGTTGTAGGAATCTTGGGCGAGAGGTACATAAACTCTTCTGCGTTCACCCTCTTTATGATCAGGGTGTGCACTGAATTCTTTTTTAACTTCTTTTTATTTATTTTAACATATCATACAGCTACTTGGATACAATAACAAGAGTAGAATCGTGTGTAAACATATTCCTATATCAGAAACTGCTGTATACTCTAATGAAATGATCTAACATAAATAACCACTAGAATCTTAAACAGTTAGATCCTCATATAAATGCAAAGAATTTTAATCTATTGAATCTTGGTTTGCAGTTTGTCATATTGCACTGAATTTTGAATTACAGATTGGGGAGATAACCTAGTCCTTTTTGTAACTTTATTGTAGTATTTTGCAACTTGAGTCTATTAAAGTGAGGATTGTAAAACGTGAGGATAAATGGTGTGACACACTTATACTTGGGAAGTTAAGAAAAGAGGGGCAAATTCAAAAAAAATGAAAAAATTACCTTATGCTTGACCATATATATGTTCACTTAAGAATGGAAGTAGCCAGTGTGTTTCCAATGGGTTCATAATGTAGACCTCTTGGGAATGTCAAAGCAGGACTGTGTAAGACCTCATTGCAAGACAACTTCTAACCTAAGTGCATTTCTAACCTAAGTGACCAGATTAATTGTTTTCGTGTATCTTTCAGTGAGTGAAGTTCCCAGCCCATTTATATGCACATGAAAAATGTGCCATTAGAACATACATTTCTGGATGACAAGAACCAATGCACATTCTGTACCTAACTTTGGGAGCAGAACGGACATTCTCCTTGCCATACAGACTTCACGGAAATCCTGGGTCTACTTGCCCCTGCCATCATTTCTGTTGAATTGCCAGCTGATCCCCCTCCACCCAACATTTCAGGTTTCAAGATCGCTGTCCTTACAAACAACTGGATTGACGACAGCCCCCAGCGACACAGAACCGCACTCATCCTCGGTCTGCTGCGGAAGTACTTCGATGCGGTGATTGAATCCTGTCGCATTGGCCTGCAGAAACCAGATCCCAAGATCTATGAGTACACCCTGGAGGTGCTGAAGGCAAAACCTCAGGAGGCAAGTTGTATAATGCTTTCTCAATTTGTTTGTTCTTGGGTAAGTGGGCTGATTTATTCCTTTCTGAGTGATACAGAGATATGAAGTTGCTTCATAAGAGGTACAGTGGGAGTGAGACCACTAGAGATGGTTTGAGATCCTGAGTGAAGCCAATGTGGGAGAAGAACTGGGCTTTACATATGTGAGATCTGTGTTCAGATCCTCATATCAAATATCTGTCCTGGTTGTAAGTTGGCTCTTATTTCCAGAGTGTCCATAGGCTTTTCCATTACTTACATGAATCTACCTGCATTTCTGTTGTAGCTTCCCTGGGGGAAGTGGAGTGCGACATTCTCACATTCCTTTTACCCAAAGAGCATGGGAGAGTTGCTATTCTGCTCCCTCCAAGGTGTTGTAGATCTTGTACTTTGTTTCCCTTACTCCCGTTAGGGATTTTTCCCATTGGGAAATGGTGGAGTCACCCAGTGCTTGTGGTCAGGGCCCTCTGGCAGGCTTTGGACTTCCAGCCATGCCAATCCAGTGCCAGCTTTTCCTGTTCCCCTTAAAGAAATTGGGATAGAAATGGCTGACTGGAAGACATTCGGAGACACTGGATTGTGTGAAATGGTCCGTTGCAAGGTGGTCTTACCGGTTTCCTGTAGAGAGAATTAGCTGACTGTGGCCAGCTATATTCCTTAAATCTGGTGGTGGAAAGTGCCATCAAGTCTCATATGACTTATGGTGACCCCATAGTGTTTTCAAGGCCAGAGAAGTTCAAAGTTGGTTTGCCATTAATTGCCTCTATGTAGCGGCCTCGGACTTCCTTGGTGGTCTCCCATCCAAATACTAATGAAGGCCGACCCTGATTAGCTTCCAAGATCTGACAAGATTGGGCTAGTTTGGGTCATCCAGGTCAGGGCAAAAAGGACTGGGTATCTGTTTCAGTCTCCTGACAAACTCGAGTTGATACTCTGAACAAAGAGTGAGTTTCTAGTCCTCGTGGCTGACAGCATGTGCTTGGAGTCATGTGGGCTTCCTTCTCAAGCTCCAAGGACACCTGGATCAGGTTCAGAGGAGGGAGGCTTGAATGCCTGCAGGACTCCTTCTCATCATTTAATTTCTCCTCTTTTCCTCATAGAAGACCCTGTCGTTATGAATCACAATGAATTATCACTTAGAGAGGCTAGGGAGACAGTTTTCCTAAGTGCGATGTTCGGATTACATGAGTGCTTGAATGAAGTGTGGTAAGGAAGCAGGGAGCCCTCTGAACAAGCTGTTCAAGAAAGGTTGTCAGCTGATGCCTGGGCCCGACTGCTTCCTCAATCTAGGTGATATTTCTGGATGACATTGGCGCCAACTTGAAGCCTGCTCGGGAGATGGGAATGGCCACCATCCTTGTGAAAGATGCTGACTCTGCGCTGAAGGAGCTGCAAGATTTGACTGGGATTCAGGTGAGTGGATGGGAGCGCCTAGCCCTGAGAACGGAGAGGTTCTCTGCAGGCCCATAGCCAGTGGTGGGGCGCTGTCCTCACTATCGAATTTGCAGTGTCCCCCATGGCTCACCCTCCACGGCCGCTCCTCACCACCACATGCTCAGGGCTTGCTGGACAGGCTCCTTGTCTGGGCTGTGCTGCGGCAGCTTCCCCACTGTGCCACACAGCTCGTGCAGGCAGAGCCAGTGCCAGCTCACCACCACCACTGCCTCTTCCTCGCCCCATCTGGCTTGCCTTTGCCTGCTCCCACTGCTAAGGGGCCCGTTCTTCCTGCTTGCTTTCCCCTTCATTCTTCAGCTTGAGCACAGGGGTCAGTGCATTGCTCTCTGTTCTGCTCCAGTGGAAAGGTTCTCCCAGAGAAACAAGCCAAGATGGCTGGGGAGGAGGTGTGGAGGGGAGGGATTTAATTGGCACCCTCCCCTCAAAAAAATTCCTGGCTATGGGGCTAGTTCTGTGGATCTCATGCAAGGTCGGTTCATGTAGTAGCCTAAAGGCAGGGGGGAGACCTTTGCGGATCCTGAAGAAAGAGAGAAAAGGAGCAATTGCACTGATCAAGGAATTGCAACACTTGGCAGCCAAGAGGAGTAGTCCATGATGGTTAAGAGAAATGTCCAGGTTCAGGGGCAGTATACCTTCTTTGTACCGGTTGCTGTGCAGGGAAACAGCAGACGCAGGTTATTGGCTTCGTGTTCTGCTTCTAGGCTTCCAGAAACCTCCAACTGACTGTTGTGGGAAATGGGATGGTGGGCTAGATTGAGGAATGAACTTCTGGTGCAGCTCTTGTTTCTGTATGTAGATGTATTTGAGTAGCAGGGTAGCAATGTAACACTCGTGGCCTTTAATTATTTGAAGGGAAAATGTCTGTTTACTGCTCTGTGTAGATGAGAACTGGCTGTTTCCCCCCCTCTTACTGATGAAGAGTTCTATGTAGCTTGCTCATTTTTTGCCTGTTCATTGTGGGTAATGCCTCGAGCATTGTGTGGCAACGAATGTCATGAGCTTGGGAAGAGGCTGATGGTAGGGCACCCTGTACAGGGCAAGGGGGTAAACTGCTTCAAGGGGCTGGGCGGGACTGCTGATTGCAGCAGCATCTGGCATCGTCACCTTGCCAATGTTCATCTCCGACCAGCTTTGTCTTTGGCTTTTCCCCCAGTTGGTTTGTCTTTGGCTTTCTCTGGATAACTCACTTCCGTGGCTAATGGTTCACTCAGCAGTGCAAATGTTGGCTCTTTTGCAAAGAGCAGCAGACTTGTACCTTTGCACTCCAGGAAATGCAGGGGCTCGTGCTGTGTTCTTTAAGACGAATTCAAAAGGCGCTGTCAGAGGGCAGGGTTGTTAGCTGCCCAAGAGTCTTCCTGGATCAATCGCCCAGGATCCTGTCTCCTACAGTGGCCAGTCAGATGTGTCCCAAAAGCAGTCTATCAACGGAAAATGAAGGTGATGGGTATTCGCAGGTATGCTGTTTCTGAACCTAGAAGTTTTGTGGAGTCCTGCTGGTTAATAGCCATTGATAGAGCTATATTCAGTGAAAAGCAGGGAATTAAGTCTAGCCCATTTGGATCATCTTAAGTACACTGTTTATCTTTCATTATGGGCATTTTAATGTGGAAATTCAATGGATCCTTGATCTTTCTCTTTTTTTAAAAAAAAGAAAAAAAGTGCAAGCTTCCAAACCTCACGGCTGTGTATACATTTAGAAAAGTGCATTAGCAGGGGAAGTGTACATCGGACTGTGTGTTCTGTATGATGAGGCTTCTTGTATATATTTTTAAAGTCCTTCTAATGCACCTTTCCTGAAGCTCATGGTTTTAGTTTCTTTCCCCTCACTGCGTGCCCTGTCGCTCATTACTGAACACTGCCTATTCTGAAACAGCATTCCATGCCAATGATTAACTATCACAACACTACATTCCAAAGTCTACAAAAATCTCATGCGTTGAATCAAGATCAAAGCATACGAATGGAATAATGTATGTGGAGGAAGCAAAGCTGCTTAGTGATGCACACCGTTCCATATACCAGATTGGAATTGTGCTTTTTAGTGTGTGAGTGTGTTACAAGCCATCTCTGCCCCAGCATGGGACTAATTTGAATTGTGTCCTAAATGGGGTGCTAGTATGGACAAGCAGAACTTCATTGAGACCCAAGAACAAGAAATTTTAGATACCAGAGGAGAAATTAAAGGGGATAACAAGAAAAAGAACTGTGTCGTATTTTATTTTATGGAAGCCTTTTTTAGACTACTTTTCCAAGGTGCTAGAGAGAGGCTTTAAAATGCCAGTGAAAGAAAGTGCCCCAGCTATCCACGTGGATTTTGATGTCAGGGTGCTATAACGGAGGCACTGATGGACTCTGAGGGAAAGGATGTAGGGCATGGCTGAGTGGCATAGCCTTTGCTTTACATGCAGAAGGTCCCAGGTTCAGCCCCTGGCATCTCCAGTTAAAGGGATCAGGTTGTACATGATATGAATGACCTTCAGACTCTGTATAAGGCAGTTTTGTCCATTTGAATCCTGGGTTCACATCTCTGCTTTGCAACTGTGACTGTTGCCATTACTTAGAAACACTTCTATACCATACACACCATTAAAATGTGTAGCAAACTGCCTGAAGCAGTTGATAGTGGATCACAACACAATCTAAAAACCAGCAATGAACAAAATGAAGCAGCTCAGAGGTATCAACTTAAGTTAAAGCAATTTTCCAAAAGAGCAGCTGGTAAAATAACAACAACTTACTAATGCATGGAAGAGAGCAGAGGTAAGAATAGGAAAGAAAAGTTGCCAGCACCTGTTAGAAGAACCAAATTCTCATCTGGCACCCAGAGCCTTAACCAGGCTTGCTGCCAGGCGATGTGCTGAGGGAAGGGCCCTACAAAGCAGAGGTGCCACTGCAAAGAAGACCCTGGCTTTGGCCTCCAGCTACTTTGTCTCTAAAGGTGGTGGCATACATAGCAGAGCCTCTGTAGAAGACCCTTCATGGAAGTGAGCTATTTCCCCTTCTTTGTGGGAGTTAAGCTTCCCGTCGGAGGTTTGAGCTTTGAAGCACACTGAATTTTCAGCATTGGGAAAGGTCTCTGCTTGAGACTGGGGCGGCGGTGGGGGGAAGTAACTGCCAATCACAGCAGGCAAGAGCAGACCAGGATCTGGGTGACCCAGGTTTCAAAAAGGATGTGGACAGAATGGAGCAGGTACAAAGGAGAGCGACAAGGATGATCGGGGGCCTGGAGGCCAAGCCCTGTGGGGAAAGGCTGAGGGACTTGGGAATGTTCAGTTTGGAGAAGAGGAGATTAAGGGGGGACATGATTGCTCTCTTGAAGTATTTGAAGGGCTGTCCCTTAGAGGAGGGCAGGGAGCTCTTCCTCTTGGCAGCAGAGGACAGGACTTACAATCATGGGTTTAAATTAAGGGCGGGAAGGTACTGGCTGGATATTAGGAAAACCTTTTTTACAGTAAGAGTTGTTCAGCAGTGGAATCAGCTGCCCATGGAGGTGGTGAGCTCCCCCTCACTGGCGGTCTTTAAGCAGCGGCTGGACAAACACTTGTCGGGGATGCTCTAGGCTGATCCTGCATTGAGCAGGGGGTTGGACTAGATGGCCTGGTTGGCCCCTTCCAACTCCGTGATTCTATGAATGACACTCTGCCACAGAAGCTTGTTTGCTGGGTGACCTTGTGCAGCTCACACAGTCAGCCTAATGATGTCAGCTGCTTTGAGGCCCCATTGAGGTATAACTGAAGTAAATATCAATTTATATTCTGCTGATAATACAGCCACTGATAATACAGCTGATAATACAGACAAGCCAACAGGCAAGGCAGAGAGAAGTCTTCAAAAGCAGGTCTTTCTGTCCCCCTCTAGCTGGCACATCTTCTTGCTCATTGTAGGGTACAGCTCTCCGGTGAAGAGCCAGGGCACTGGAGCTCAGGTTTTGAATACCTACAGCAGAGGAGAAACAAACTCAGCTAGATGTTCTTCAGCTGCTGTCACCCAGCTAGCAAGTCCTTCCCTGCTTCCTCGCCTGCCTTCTAGCCTGGCCAGTGAGCTGATCAGGCAGTTGCCTAGGTTCATAACTCAACAGTTCCCTCTCTGCCCTGGTTCCAGTTGCATTCCAAAAAGCAAACCATGTGCTGAATCTCTCTGCAAGAAGGCACATGAGCAGAGCACTGAACGACCCATGCCACCTGGGAGAGACAGAGCCCAAGGAGGAAAACCTTCTCTTTCTTGAGTGCAAATGGCTCCAGGTGACAGTAGCTAAATACTGTATCTCTCACAGTATGCGAATGACATCTGAAATGTGTCTCCTTCTGCTTAAACTGTCTACCATGCAGCATCTTGGCCAAGAAAACTTGCCGCCCCCCTGTGATCCGGAAAATGTGACCCACGGCTATGTGACTATCAAGGTAAGAGCAGTCAGGTCTTGTTAAACTGGATCCTAGGTAAAGGTAAAGGTTCCCTTGCTCGAAAGCCAATCGAATCCGACTCTAGGGTTGCGGTGCTCATCTCCGTTTCAAAGCCAAAGAGATCCTAACAGTCGGTTAATGAAAAAAGATTTCTTTGTACTGATGTGCTCTTAACAAGCCAAACTGGAGATGCGTTTTTGCTGCATAAGTAAACAAAAGGAGGCAGAAAGCTGAGTTTCCTTGTCTCCTCTGCCATGCTCTAAAGAATGCTTATGGGTGGGAAATGATTCTAAACTTCCTCCTTAGTAAGGCATGTGATTCTGTGACAGCAGCCCACACTGTTTGGTGCATTTAAAGAGGTGAAGGGGAAAGGGGGATATTTATAGTATGCCTATCTTTAGGGAATTTCACATTACCGAGACTCTGCCGGATTGAAGCCGTTTCTGATTCGTCTTGAAGTAAACCGGTACAGGGCTGCCATTTCACACATGGCTTTCCCTGACCAGAAAAGAGCCGAATCAGAAGCGGTTTGGCATTTCAGATTGCACCGCTTTGTTTTCCCGCCGGTTCCGCCACGCCTTTTTTTTAAAAAAATGTTCGCTTTAGAGCGCTATAGCGCTATAGTGCTATAAAAACAACACTGCAGGCATTCCAATGGGGTTGCTATGATGCTATTGCGCTATAGCGCTATAGCGCTATAACGCTCTAAAGCGAATGTTCAAAAAAAAAAAAAAGCCGGAGATCGCCCGCGCGGGCGAAAAAGGCGGGAAAAAGCGTATTGGATCCGGGAGAAGAAACTGATGACTACTTGGAAGCGGTTGACAGGTAAAACGCTTCAGCCCCGTTTCCTGAACGGGACAGAAGCGATTCTGTGTGAAATTACAAATATATTCCGGTAGGGAACCGGTTCTAAAACGGTTCTGTCTGAAATGCCAGACCAGAAACCGTTTGGGAACCGTTCCTCTTCCGGATTATATCATCTGTCTGAAATTCCCCAGTGTCTCCTCCTTTTCCCCAGGGCTTGCAGCCAGTTTTGTGACTGGTCAGTGCTAACTGTGTTGAGGGCTTTCATGCCACCTGGAAACAACTAAAATCTGAAGTTTGGGGCTGTTCCTGGTTCACCAAAGGGTCCAGTGGTTTTTGAGTTTAGAGGAGGGATTGTCAGAATGCAACGCAACCTTTGAACTGGGAGACTTTTCATACTTTCTATGATCTTCATGTCATAATGAATTTGGAGACCTATAGACATGTGTGGTTTTGGCCATCGCACAGGTATAACCCAAACTTTCTGTTTCCCCCTTAGCCTGGCACCCAGCTGCACTTCGTAGAGCTGGGTAACGGCCCTCCAGTTTGTCTCTGCCATGGCTTCCCAGAATCCTGGTTTTCTTGGCGTTACCAGGTAAGACAGCTTCCACCTTTGCAGAGATGAGGATGACATCCTTCCACACAATAAGATCTCTTGTAGTCTCACCCCTGCCCTGTGTAGCTACCAGGTGTGTGGTTGGGCATCAGGGTTACCAATGGAGCAGCCTGGATCATCCTTACGTGTAGCAGATGGGGTCAAGCAGCATGGCTGCTTCCTTAGTGGGGGGTTGTTGATGTTCCCACAAAGCTTCTCCCAGCTCAGTGCACCAGAGATTGAGAGTGCCATCAGCTCCTGGGTCCTCCTGAGCAAGACTTGGAAAGTTACTGATTTTGGTGGGGTAAAGGGAGTGGCATACCATCTGTTACAAACAGAGAACCTAGGAAGAATAAAATTGTGGTTGTGGCATAGTGGTAGAACATCTGCTTTGCACGTCCGGTCTCTGACAACCTGTAGTTTAAGAGGATCAGGCTCTGAGCAGACAGTACCGTCCTTGATAGACCAGGATCTGACTTGGTATAAGGCACCCTCATGTGTGTTCAAGGAGAAGGTTGATCAGGAGGCCAAAAAAGCATGGACATGTAAGGGGAGGGAAAACCAGCAGCTCTGCAGCTGAGGAGCGTCCCTGTTTTGGGGAGAAGGTAGTCATTATTCTGATTTGGAAGACATTCGTTTGTAGCTGATTTATTTAATTAATTTGTATCCCGCCCTCCCCACCAAAGCAGGCTCAGGGCAGTTTACATAAAACTTTGGCAGATAGAAACAACTAGTATAAATATAGGCATAAAACACAACCTAAAATGCTAATGAGCAGTTTGTATGGCAATGGCGAAGCAGTAGTAGCATTGGACACAATAGAAACGCAGTCAGCTGATACCTTCTGTTTGTGGCATGGTAGGGATAGAATTGTTCTGGAGAGAAGAATATGAGACTTGCGTGGAATTACGTCGAAGGCTCTTTTGCGAGGACATGTTCAAGGGCAGCTGAATGGCCAGGTGCCCCAATCCCAGAATAAGAACATCCCACCTGTCAGCCTGTCCTCCTTTCTGCTACTGATCTGGTTGGCCCTTCCTGTGCACAGCCAGGCATCTGCTTCCCTTATGGAGTTCACAGGTGTCCACATAATGGCTAGCTTTGGACGTTACTTGCAGCTAAAGTCAGGGCAGAAGGAGAAACGTCCTCATGTCAATTTAAGAAGCTCAGTATTGGGAGGGAGGTTGGTAGCAAAACTAGGGAGTTGATTGATCTGAGAAAGATCGTTTGTGCTGGGGCGGGCATAGTTCAGTCCATGCAACCTAGCTAACAGTTTGTGTCTTGCTACCACACTTTTGCATGCTTCCCCCCCCGCCCCCCAGTGAGAGGGTTTCAGGTTAAGCCACTAGTGCAGGGGTTCCCAACCTTTTTGAGCCTGCGGGCATCTTTGGAACTTTGAGACAGGGATGGAGAGCGCCACCCCCAAATGGCTGCTGCGGGAGGTGGAGCCTAAGACAATACTTCCTTCTCTGCTTTGCAAACAGATTGCAGAAGGAGAATAAAAATAAATGAAGGAAAGCTCAGGGAGGAATGAGCAGGAAAGCCTGGTGGGGGGAAATGAAACCACATGCTGACTAAGGAAAACCCTGGTGTGCTCACCAGTCCTTCTGGTCCTCTGGATGCTGTGGCTGCTATTATAGCCTTGGGAAAGCCTTTCATTTGAATCAGGGCAGCTGATGAGAAGACGTGCTGTGCAGTGCCCCCAACCCTTCTGAAGTACTGGTGGGCACCATGGTGTCCATACATGCCATGCTGAGATGTGAGGAGTACTCAAACAAGCTGGTGGGAGATGAAATGAACATCTTAGGATGCCTGCATGGGGGCGGGGGAGGGCTGGAGAGTGTTGCACAGAACCTGTGAGAGGGATCTTCTTGTCATTTGGCATTCCGTACTACAAATGTCCAGGACTTGCTGTATCTGTCTTGCTAGAAGTGGCAGTACAGTGATTACAGTCTGGAATGAGCCTCGTAACCCAGATAACCGGTAAATAGTGGTAAGTTGGGTGTGGAGACTGAGGCCAAACTGCACACAATTGTGGGGAAAATTTTATTATGACTTGGGGGGAAACCAGGCAGTGAGTGGCAGGAGAAGAATAAGTGTTTTAATATTGAATCTATGCTTGATGTCTTCTGTGGCGACTCTCCTACTGTTGTTCCACCTTAGATCCCAGCACTTGCTGATGCCGGTTTCCGTGTCCTAGCCTTGGAAATGAAAGGCTATGGGGTCTCCACAGCTCCACCAGGTGACGTGATATTTTGGTCCTGAAATGGGCTTTTGCTGATTGATGTATGAAGCTGCCTTTTACGGAGTTGGACCACTCGCCCAGTTAGTCTGGAAGTGGCTCACAAACAGCTGCCTGATATGGTTTTGCTTGGGCAGTTTTCTGTCCGCAACCGATTCAAGGCATATTTGGCATTTGCAACCTGACAGGTATGTTCTTGGATCCCTTGCCACATCAGGAAGGTCCTTGAGAGTGCATCTTGCTTTGTGCACTGCGTTTGTTGGCTGTTGTAATATTGTAGTATGAATGCCCGTGAGCTGCCAGTTTCCAAAAACACATCTGGATCTGGGCACAATTACAATTCAATTTTCTCTTCCATCTCTGAAATCATCTTGTTCCTGTTTTCTTTTGCTAGGGCATAATGAATGTGAAACAAAAAGCCAAGGTTCTGATGAAATGCACATGGGCAGAGACTTCTAGGGCTTGACTCCTGTATCCCCCCCCACCCCGATTATGTTCCTCTTTGTCCCTTGTGGAGGCAGTCCTCTGGTGCTAGGCACTCTCCCCCGCTTTAAAAGATGTGGGTCCTGCCCAGGGGAGCAAAAATGTCTCCACTTGGGAGCTAAAGCTCAAAAGAGGAGTTGCCCCTTGTGAGGTACAGGGAGGGAGACCCACAGAGGGTATGTAACAAATTCTGCCATGGATCCTGCCTAAAAGCTCCATGGATGAAACAGTGAGATTTTTCCCCTGATTTCTCTCATCCTGTGGCATACCTCCAACTCCCCCCCTCCCATAGCTGTTAAGAATATAAGAGCCCTGCAGGATCAGACTAGTGCTCCCTCTAGTCCAGCGTCCTGTCTCACACAGTGGCCAACCAGTTCCTCTGGACAGCCAATAATAGGGCATAGAGGCTCTGGGATTCAGAGGCTTAGTGCCTCTGAATGTGGAGGTTGCCCTCAGTCACCATGGCTAGTAGCCACTAATACTGATCCTCCATGAGTCTATCTAATCTCCTTTTAAAGTTATTCCCGTGGCCATCACTACATCCTCTGGCAGCAAATTCCACATTTTAATCACTCTCTGTGTAAAGCAGTGTTTCCTACTACTTTGTTGGGAGGGGGGAGTTCAGGTTCAGCATTTCATGGGAATTTTGGCCTGCAGGGGGGAGGCAGGAAAGCCACACTCTGCCGACTGAAATCCTTCTGTCTGGAAATTGTAGGCAGGATCCAAGCCCGGGTCTCTGATAGTCACTCGTAGTGTACTCTGTGTTCAAATTTGAGCTCCGTCATGAGGCTCACTTAGGAGATCTTGGAACAATCTGTCTGTCTCGCGCATGCTTTCTTTCTCTGTCCATGTCTACTTTGCAGGGCTGTTAGGCTAACTCCTGGTATCTGGTGACCTTGAAGTTCCTGGTGAGATACAAAATTATAAACAGTCTTGAGCAGGACTCTGAAGAGGCAGCACAGAAATATTCTGAATAAATAAGTGAGCCTTTTCTTCCACCTGTGCTTAGAAGACAATGGGAACCTCTGAAAACCAAGCTAGCTCTATCAGTGATGTCTGTGCTGGATAAAGCTGTCCAGTTGTGGCATGCAGCAGATTCCCAGTGCCTTTGCTTGCTGCTCCTGGGTTGAGTTACACTTTGCTGCTAAGGCAACACAGTAATCTCTGGCCTTTACCTCCTGCTTCTATCCACTGGATCTGGTTCCACCTCTGTTTGCAAGAGCCTGTTCTGACACTGTTTGGTGTAGTGGTTAAGAGCGTGGACTTGCTGTAAAAACCTTCGTGTCTTCAGCTACTGCCTCCTTGGATAAGGCTACCGAAGTATGCACATGAGCATGGGTGCGTGTATACAGGGAAATAGCTGACTGAGGAGAGGAAGTTTAGAATTGCAGATTGACTTATAATATATGATGACTCTGGGCTTGCCTGCCTAGGGCAAGTTCCACTTTGCATGCTGATACCAAGAAAAAGCTTCCGGAAGCTGCAGTTATGATTGGAGCAGAGTTGCGGGAAAGAAGGGGATGCTTAACCCTTTCGTTGCAGGTAGCTTTTCTGCTCAAAGTCTGCCCTGCCCCTGCCTGCTTTCTCTCTCTTTTGGGGTTCTTGGTGTGGGTTTACCCAACTGCATCTTGGAACCCTGCTGGAGGAAAAGCACTTACGGGGGGGGGGGGTGGAGAGCAAATAAGCAGCAGCGGCCCCCCACACTGCAGATTGCAGCCTTCAGGGGCTGCTTTTGTTGTTTAGGTTGGCTTGTGTGCTAGATGTAGCTGTCTTTGATTAAGAAGTGAGGATTTCAAGCACTAACAAAATGCTTTGACTTGACCTAGGCAATGGCCACCTCCGCATTGTCCTTTTTGTCACTCTTTTGTCCCTATTGCTTCAGGGTCCTCCCCCCCAGTGTGTTTTGCTCTCTCGCAGTGGCTCAGAGGTTAAGACGCTGAGTTACAGATCAGAAAGTCTGCAGCTCGGCAGTTCGACCTCCCTTCTCTGGCCCCAGCTCCTGCCAACCTAGCAGTTCGAAAATAAGAAATTGCAAGTAGATAAGTAAGTACCACTTCCCACTTCAGTGGGAAGGTAACAGCATTCCGTGCACCTCAGCATTTAGTCATGCCAGCCACATGACCACAGAGAAGTCTTTGGACAGCGCTGGCTCTTCAGCTTGGAAACGGAGATGAGTACTGCCCCCTAGAGTCAGGTTCGACTGGCTTTCAAGCAAGGGAAACTTTTACCTTTTTAGTAGTCCCAGAGGGAGCAAAACACATGTGGAAAAGGGGGCCCCCTAAAGCAATAGGGACAAACGAGTGACAAAAATGACAACGTGCAAGTGGCTAAGCTGTCTAAAGCATGTAATCCTAGGACTTAGAAGGACCAGATGCAAACACACTACAGATCAGATGCACTATAGGGAGCAGGGCTGTCTATGAATAATGGCTACATGGAGCCTCCGCTTTCAGGGGGCATCATACTTTGGAATTCTGCAGCCTTCTTATGGAAGGAGCAGAGTTGCATCTTCCTTGTGCACAGGGTCGCACATATTCAGTGGAAAGCAGCAAACTCAGCTGCGTAGGAAGCTCCTTCCCAGCCTGGAAAGCGCGGTGTTGATGCAAAGAGGCGTATGGCAGCTTTTGAACATTAAAAAGAAATTTAAGGACACTACAATGGCTTAAATAATTCATTTTGTTGTTGCAGACATAGAAGAATACTCCCAGCAAGAAATATGCAAGGTAGGTCAATCAGGCTCCAAATGTGTTCTGTGTTGCTTATGCCTGAAGTGTGTTCTCTCACTTTGGTCCTGTGCAAACATTTCAAGTGTCCGAGAGCTTGGGGGTGGGAATGTGGTGAGATTAAGGGAGAATGGGTTGCTGTTGTTTTTAAGAATACATAAGTGAAGTTTAGCTTTTTAAAAACGTATTGGGCAGGTAACCTCATCAGCATGCTCCATCTCAAGAACATAACCATTGAATGAATACCTCTGAGGGCCAAACTGGACACAGTGCATTTCAAAGAGCCAGGTCCAGCTCACACGCTACTGCAAAAATGGGGAAATACATTCCCACTGGGCCTCTTTCAGCGTGGGGAAATGGCAGGGGTGGGGGAAGGCAGGAGCCCCTCCCCCCATGCCCAATAAGGCTCCCACCAATGTCATTTCCTTGTCACTGCTGTGTGGCTGTGGGAAAAGTAAGTCGAGTCTGGACAGCAGTAGCCACTGACCCTAATCTTCTACAGTGCCAGCAGTGAGCTAGATGCTATGTACAACCTGAAGGGAATGAAGGATGAACTGCAAGTTAGTGGGTGAGTATGGGTGATGGTGAAGGAGGAAGAAAGGGAGGTTTGGGTGGTTGAGGGAAAGAGCTTTCCAGAAGAACACTTTGAAAGGGGGAAGGAGGACTGTTTCAACCTTGAGTAGTCCAGAAGAAAGTATCCAAGAACAAGCATGACAGGCTGAAGGAACTGGTTAATGAAATGTGATCTCAGTCCCTCCTCCCTGTGTGTGTGTTTTCCCTCAGGAGCTCAAGAACCCAAGTCTTTCCTGGATGGGGCCTAATTCAGATAACAATTCCATGTAGCCCTAGTAGGTTTGGTACCAGTCACGATCAATGTTGACCTGTGCAAAGCTGCCAGAGTGGCTGCAGAGCACAGGAGGCAGCTGGTTGCTAGGAAAGACTGGGAGGGCTGACCTCCTTCTGTTTTTTCTTTCCTTAGGATCTGGTGGTCTTCCTGGACAAACTGGTAAGGATTTAGAAATTTTTAAGCAGGTTTTTTTTTAAAAAAAATAATTCTGGGCAGTGTTGTATTCATCAGGATCTGGTTTAAGAGTCTGAGGCGCTTGGGTGTACCATCCCCACTCTGCTGGTCATATGGACCAACTTTACTCTGAGGCACAGCGGAATGGGATGCTGAGGGGACAAAAATGGTCTGGGCTCAATGGCCAACCTGGACATTTTATTTATTTATTTATTGTATTTATATCCCATCCATCCCGTGAATGGGCTCAGGGCAGGTAGCAGAAGAGAAGAAGAAGAGAGGAAGAGATTAGATTTATATCCCGCCCTTCACTCGGAGTCTCAGAGTGGCTTACAAACTCCTTTCCCTTCCCCTCCCCACAACAGACACCCTGTGAGGTAGGTGGGGCTAAGAGAGCTCTGACAGAAACTGCTCTTTTTCAAGAACAACTGTGCCAGAACTATGGCTTGCCCAAGGTCATCCAGCAGCTGCAAGTGGAGAAGTGGGGAATCAAACCCGGTTCTCCCAGATTAGAGTCCGCGCACTTAACCACTACACCAAACTGGCATCATATTATGAATGGCAGCTAGTTTTCTCCAGTGCTCTGTTTTACCCAGACTTTTGGTTTGGGGCTAAAGAGCAGAAGAAACCTTTGCAAAAGAACTTTCTTAGGTAGTTAGTTCTGGTATCCCATATTCTGTGACTCTAATCAATTCCATTGTTTGCATCCTTTTTTCCCTGTAGCAGTGTGGCACATTCTTCCTTTATCCTCTGATCAGAACTGTCTAGGAAGGGATGTTAAATGAAATGGAAATACTGTTAATTCAGCCTTGTAATTTTTGAGTGTCTCTTGGATGTGGGGCAGAAGGAATAGTAAAGGAAGATCTCCAGTGACTTCACCAAGCAACGGGAATTAATGTTCTAATCAATTCTCTCTCTTGGCTAAGGATTTAATACCAGAAGCGTCCTCTATCGGGAGATGGATGGTTTGTTAGAGATGGAAGAGTCAATTCAGCTATCCAAAAACAACCCCCCCCTCTCTGCTTTTCCAATACCCTGTTGTAACTAAATCTTAGATCTGTTTCAAGTTACAAATTTAGATTACTTCTGAGGTCTCTTTTCCAATTTCATCCCAATATGCATAATGATAGGGCAAGGGGGAGGGCTTACTTATGGCCTCCTCCCCTTGGGGCAACTCTGATTTTCAGAGTGTGTTAACTTCACTCTGCATCCACCCTTGGTTTTCAATACACTTAAATATTTTGCTCCATTCCCCAGAATCAGCCGTCTGCTCAAATGACCTATGAGGCAGTCAGAAACAATACAATAAAAGCGTAAAAGCAACACCTTAATCTCTGCAGTCTTACTCCGGTGTTCTAAGTAGTACACTGCAAGGGCTGCTTTGATATACAGCCCCATTCTAAGCAGAGTTGAATTAACTCTGATAAGGGGTGGCTGGAATAGGAATGTCTAGTCATGTGCTGGCTCTTTGCATTGATGATTATTCGCTGTGCCTAGCCTAGGTGGCTTGGATGCTTATGTTTTTACAGAAGGCTGGCTAGGAAAATAAAATATTAGGAAGCAGAAGGGAAATGATGCCTGATGCTAAATCTTTCAGCTGACATTGGGGTAGGCAATGGGCACTAAAGAGATAAATGCCAACTGTCCTTTCAGATGGGCTGGGCTTCCTCCTTTCCTCTTACGGGGAGCAAAGTCTGCTTTGCATGCCCCCCACTGTATGTTCAGCAGCATTTGCCCTTCCCATTCACTTCAGTCTGTGAGTGCCCTGGGTTCCTTCATTTTTTTGCAAAGCCTTACTTGAAGAGGTAATGCAAGCCGCCTCTGCTGCCATATTTGGGAGAGTGAGTAAAACTTTTTTGTCTCAAAGCCTTTGGAACAGTCCTACTGGCTTTGTGAATGTAAAGAATTCCACCTATGGGTTCTGTGGTTTTTCGGACTAGGTAAGTGCAGAGGTGTTGAACTCATGAGGGCTGGATCTGACATAAACATCACTTTGTCAGGCCAAGCCATGTGTGCCATAAAATGTAATGCCAGCTACCTGAGATATAAACTTTATAAAGGACTCCAGCAAACCCAATTAATAACTCAAAATACAAACAAAAGCAATTGATTTCTAGCAGTGAAAATGATTTACTGGGGAGCCCACAAAAGCCCCAATACATGTATTTAATCATATGCAAGACTAGGGCTGCGGTCACACTGGCAGCTTGATGCTATATTTGTACTACCTCTAATTGTACTGGCTTAAAGTGTTGTGGGGCATATTAGCCAGACAGCACACCCTGCTGCAGGTTACCCACTCAGAAATCCTGTGATCGAGCATCCAGATTACTGCAGCACCTCAGCCACGGAGTGCGCTGCCCCCCAAAAATTCAAAATAGGTGAGCATAGGTGTGCATGCATGCATATGTGCATATAGGCAAAAAAATTAAAAACCCTCTCTACCACTGAAAGGGATCTGCAGGTTCAGATTGCAGACCATTCTGCACGTACTTCCCCACGTTCAGACATCCGGCTCTGCACAATGACTGTGCGAGGAACCAAAAACATCACTTGTGATGTGGTGCCTTTTTAAACCCAGCTTCAAATTGTTCTATGATGGGGTGAGTATAGCTGGGGAATGCCTGACAGATGTGGCTGTGTGACTGCACTCATTTGATCTGGAGGGGAGGAGTGGCTGCGTCAGGCCAAACTGCTTGTGTGATCACAGCGTAGGTTTTTCCAAGGGATACCACAGAATACCTTATATTTCCGTGCAGACCAGTTGCTTGTGGGCCGGGTAAGAACCCTGGATGGGCCATTTCTAGTCCCCCTGGGCTTTTTGTTTGACACCCCTGAGATAATGTGTATAACTAATGGCTGTCAGTTTTGAAACTGTTTTGCCATTCTGGTTATTAGATTTTGCTATAACTTACGTAAAGTGCCTTGCGTGAACAGGAAAATCAGTATATGAACAATCTAAATTTGATCCATGTCTTGATATCAAGTTGCTCCAAGGTTATTTTTTATTAGATCTCCTTTTCATGTTCTTTTGTTATAATAAGAACCGGTTCTTGAATGGCCTTTTTTGCCACAAGAAAACTGGGCATCTTTTATCTCACTCAATTTGCTTGAGTAATGCCTTCCTCAGGTTGATCAAACTGGTGAATTTCATCCAAGGATCAGTTTTGATTCATTTTCTACAGCCGAGCAGATTTATATCTCTCCCTTCCTTTGTTTGAAACGTGCCAGTCGCGCTTTCCCTGACCTTCCCTGGCAAAATGGGTTCCCTTTCTCTCTTCTAATAAATGGTCAAGTCCCAAACAGAAAGCCAGAAAGAAAGGTCACCAGATCATCACCTCTCTATGTTAAATAACAATTCCTCCTTTAACCTCTCTGGGAACATTAATCTGTCTTGACAATATAATTAGAATTGCGGTTCAGTTTGTCTGCCCCAATGAAAGGGAGGGAATCAATTCAGGATTTATTAAAATGAAGTCAGTATACAGAGAGAGTGAGCTATTGAAGGGTTGGTGTGGGGAGGGGGAAAAGAAGCTGTAATGTCAGCGCTGGCAGATTTTGCTTTTATCCCCCTTGAAGCATAAACCCTTGTAAAAGACTTAAAACACCCTTTTTGATAAGAACATAAGAGAAGCCAATGTTGAATCAGGCCAATGGCCCATCCAGTCCAACACTCCGTCACACAGCGGCCAAAATATACCAGTTGCCATCAGGAGGTCCAGCAGTGGGGCCAGGACACTAGAAGCCCTCCCACTGCTGCCCCCCCCCTCCAGCACCAAGAATAGAGTGCATCACCTGCCCCAGACTGAGAGTTCCCATCTATACCCTGTGGCTAATAGCCACTGATGGACTTCTGCTCCATATGTTTATCTAATTCCCTCTTGAAACTCTCCATGCTTGTAGCTGCCACCACCTCCTTTGGCAGTGAATTCCATATGTTAATCATTCTTTGGGTGAAGAAGTATTTCCTTTTATCTGTTCTAACCCGACTGCTCAGCAATTTCATGGAGTGCCCACAAGTTCCTGTATTGTGAGAAAGGGAGAAAAGTATTTCTTTCTCAACCTGCTCAATCCCATTCATAATCTTATAAACCTCAATCATATCACCCCTCAGCCGTCGTTTCTCCAAGCTAAAGAGCCCCAAGCATTTTAACCTTTCTTCATAGGGTTGTCCCGATCCAAGGAGTAGTTCCATTTTTCTAGAACAAGAGAATCCACACACCGTATAACATCCCACTACAGATATCTCAGATGTGCTGTCTCAAATAAGTTCTTCACCTTCGTTTGAGACTCTGGGTTCAAGAAGCCCTGATGGATTGAACTGAATTTTGCATATTGGTTCGAACTAACCAGCCCGTTCTTTTTCTGCTGCTCTTTACAGGTGCCACCATATTTTCAGTGTCGTATTTAGGTTTGGGGAACTTTGGAATAGCAGAAAACAAAATCTGGGAAGAGTATAGAGGCAGGAGTACCCCACAGCTGGTGAATATCATTTACTTCCCTTCGATGCTTGAGGAGTGAGCCCTCGAAACCAGCACCCCATAGAGTGCCCCGTATTCTCCTCTTCATCCAGTGTGGAGTAAAGGAATCTTCTTAACTTTGAGCACAGTTAGGGAGGTGAAGAATGAGACCTTCTCTCAGAAAGGAATCTCATTAAAGCCAGGTAAAACCCTGCTGGCTCCCCCCTGCCACACACACATACTGCAGTGTTTTCTGGAGCCCCTTCTTTCTCTGCTGTCCTTCGACTACAAAGCAAGGACCACATTTACGAAGAGCAGCTCTGCTCTCTCTGGGGTTCATGAGGCAAGTGTGGGGGAGAAGGAGTGGAAACGTGTGAAATTTTGGCTGAGCAGCTCCAATTTGTTTAAGAATGAGATCATGTGCCTCTGTCTGGCAGTGGGGTCTTCTCAGAGAGGGCTTCACACTGTGCCCACACTGGAAAAATGACTAAAACACTGAGGCGGGGGGGGGTGTTGGTGTGGCACATTGTCTGTATTGCAAAAGTTGATTGGAGGTGGGTAGATCCTGTGTCCTCAGACCCTTCTGATTCCAGGAGTGCTGAGAGATGCTTCAGCTTGTCGTTCTCTTACCCGCCGACATCCCTTCACTCTCAGTGACTGCAGCCACAGCTTGGCTCAAGGAGTAGGAGGTGGGTGTGAGGCATCCTTTCTCTGCCCCTCGGCTTTCTTTCTTTTTTTGTCATCAAGTCAGGCTGACTTCTGGCGGCCCCTAGTGGGGCTTGAAGGCAGGGGCATTCAGAGATGGCTTGCCATTGTCTGCTTCTGCATCCTGGCTCTGGTGTTCCTTGGAGGTCTCCCATCCAACTACTAGCCAGCACTGGCCCAGCTTAGCTTCTGAGATCTGATGAAATTGGGTTTGCTCAGGAAATCTGGGTCAGTGTCCCCTGAGCTCTTTATAATGGGCAGGGACTCCTCCAGGCAACAAGGCAGGGAAACTACTTGATAACCCAGAAGAACTAGTTTGGTTTTTGTTCCACCACAGTGATGTTGCACAAGTGGCTAAATGTGAAACCTGGTGAGATCTGGGGCTCTTCAATGCCTGGAGCTCCCAGCGTCTTTGGGGTTTACTAAGTACCTCGCACATGAGGCTCGGTTTGGGCTGGGACTGGGGAAAGAAGACATGAGCTCCTCCATCCCACCTCTGAAATTGTCCTAACCTGAAACCACCACACAGGAATGCTGGTTGCTGACTGGGCACTCAGGAGTGACGAGTCTTTAAAAAAAAATTAACTATTTTGTGTGAAAACAATACAAATCTTAACATAGCAAACAAGTCCCACATAGCCCACCCCTCTCTCTTCCCTACCTCCCCCTTCCCTAATGTGTCCTATTAGTAGAGAAGGAAAGATAGCAGGGAGGTGGGGAAGTAGGGCAAGAGTGCAGGTGAGTAAAGTTGGGGGCAACATCCTGGATTCAATTAAACATGGAATGTAGGTGAGGAGACATCACTGCTCAGATAGGTACAAGAATTCAGGCCAAATGGAGGTGAAGGCTCTGGGGGCTGGGAATTCTGAGTCCTGCAGTGACCTGGGGCAAACGTACAAGACCTCCATACACAGCTCCCAGTCTCTCTTTTTGGCTTGGCCCTAAGGCTGCTGACCGGGGAAAGTTCTTAGACTGGCAGTAGGTCTCCAAGTGCAGTCGGGGCTCAGCTATGCGGCAGAAGACTCTGGGCCCTTGATCACAGCCTGGACCGAGGGGCCACAGAAGCAGGACTATAGCAAGCCAGCCCAGCACAGTGGGATTTGCTTCAGAGGAGCTGCGGTGGCTCAGTGGTTAAGACGCTGAGCTACAGGCTTGGAAGGTCAGTAGTTCAGCACTTTGAGACCTGAGTGCTGCATGACAGAGTGAGTTCCCATCTCTGGCCCCAGCTCCTGCCAACCTAGCAGTTCGAAAGCAAGAAATTGCAAGTAGATAAATAGGTACCGCTTCGGTGGGAAGGTAACAGCGTTCCATGCGCCTCGGTGTTTAGTCATGGTGGCCACGTGACCACTGAAATGTCTTTGGACAGCGTTGGCTCTTTGGCTTGGAAACAGAGATGAGCACTGCAACCCTAGAGTCGGACTCGACTGGCTTTTGAGCAAGGGAAACCTAAGTAAGATTAGAGTCATCATGAGTGTCCTTATCTGTGGAGCCGATAAGATGGACTGAGGTGAGCTTGTTGAATGTTTATTCCATGCTTAGCTTTTGAGGCATGCATTACCATTGGGGTGGGTCATAAGAACCTGAAGTTCTGAGTCTGCCATTGGCTAACCGGTGAACCGATGCAGTACAAGGTAACTTCAAATGTGCTGCTTGTGTCTGTAGGCAGTTTTGAGAAACCAGCATAAAGTGTTTTGACTGCCTGTTTCTCAAGCTGATCCATGACCCTGAACTTTTGGGAACCAGGGAAGATCCAAAATCTGTGAGAATTCTCCTTTCCCCCGATGGACCTGTGTTTTTCCTCACTTGCACCCGTCTTCCTCCACCTCTGGGCACTTAATAGCTCGCCCTTGTCATGGCAGGGAACTGTTTTCTTCAATGTTAGGTTCTCTCCCCTGTGATGGCAAATGTTCATGGCTATCTCTTTGTGCCCCTTCTTGTGAAGGTCAATGGCTGTTCAGCGCCTCTCGGAGAACGCGACTTGCTGGTGCGACCGGATGCCGGAATAATTCGTTTTAGAGGAGTGAAAGTTCAGCAATTGGTGCTTCAAGGACTTTGAGATGTCTGCTTTTTCCTAATGCTGGGGTGTGTGAGGGGAAAGGCAGTAACAGAATTAACAAACAAACAAAAAATGATCTCCATGTTAAATGTTTAATTAATTGCTGTGACCTTGAATCTGTTGAGCAGCTGTTCCATTGCTCCGATGTGTGGCTTAGTGAGAAATACTTGGAGAAAGTGGAGAAGTAGATTTGCTGTTACGGTTCCTCAGGGAATGCGTTGGTTACCGTATGTATAAAGTTTGGCATGCGCTGCAACTCCCTGGCAGTGTTCCCTCTAAGCTGAGTTAGTGTGAGCTAGCTCACAGTTTTTTAGCCTCTGGCTCACACATTTTTATGTCTTAGCTCAGGAAGGATGGCTCCAGAGCAAACTAATTTGTGCAGGAGCCAAATTGCTCGCTCACTCCTTTAATGCCAGTAGCTCACAAAGTAGAGTTTTTATTCTCAAGACTCCACAGCTTAGAGGGAGCATTGCATCCCCAGCCAGGCCCGTAGCCAGGATTTTTTAATTCAGGGGCCTTTAAATAAGTCAGAGGGAACCCCACCACGGATAAAATAAAAATTGGAAGTTGGGGGCCTGGGCTGGATGGGAAGTCGGGGGCCTTAGCAGTAAGTTAGGGGCCAGGCCCCGAGATGCCCCACTGTACTATGGGCCTGTCCCCCTGTAGCTACGGGCCTGTCCCCAGCTATTTCCAAGCCCAGGAACCCCCTTAACCCAGCAGTTTAGGACCTTGCTGAACTGCAAGCACGTGATAGGAAGAGGCAGGAGCCACTTAACCAGCATCAAGAGTGGCAGTAATGTAGCCAGCAGTCCAAGTGAGCTGAAGAGAGGAAATTCGAACCAAGCACCAGGCAGCGTATTATCGGGAAGAGCCATAACTCAGTGGTGGAGCATCTGCTTGGCATGCAGATTCAGTCCCCACCACCTCAAGTTTAAAGGATCAGGTAGCAGGTGATGTGAAAGACCCTGGAGATCTGCTGCCAGTCTGAGTAGACCAGTGGTCTGATTTGGTGTAAGGCATATGTGTCTGTGCATAGGGAGGAACAAAACTGGCATCGGCAGATTCAGTGATTTCCCCCTTTTCCTTGCCTTCTCTCTCTCTCTCTCCTTACCCAGCCTGGCCATCCCACACCTCCATCATTTGTGTAGCGTTCAGAACCTCAGTAGTGGCATGAAGCCTCTCTCCCTAATTGCAGCCCCTCCGCTTCCTTGGGGAGAAAGTACCCTATACCACTAGCACATGCATGGATCTTGGAGGCCTGACCGGTGGGGCAGGGCAGTGCCTAGGCTGAACAGAGAGAAGGCAAGAGAGCTTTTGCATGGGTGAGCAGGGGAAGGCCTAGAACAAAGTTTGAGTCCAGCGGCACCTTTAAGACCAGCAAAGTTTTATTCAAGGTATGCGACTTGCCTCTCCTAAAGTGGAATCCTGTGCCCTGCAGAGTGACCTCGCCTTGCTGACCTGCTTCTCTTTGCAGTCTTTGTGCGTGCTCAAGGAGAGGCAGGAGGCATCACAGCCCTGCTCTCCAGCAGCAGTCCTTCCTCAAAGCAGCTATTTATTTATTTCCTGTGCTTTATAGTCCGGCTCTCTCACTGAGACTCAAAGTGAACTACGTAATTAAATATCATGCAATCAGGGCAGTGTGCATGCAATGCAAAGAAGGGATTTCAAAATCAGAGTAATGCCTTGGGTGATACGCGCTCTAGAGTAATACCTAAAACAGGGGGGGGTTATAAAACTAGAGAAACAGTGCAACCATGTGTTTTAAGCCACTCTGCATGGTCTCATAACACAGTAGATTGCCCCCGTGGCCCACCTGAGGATCTTGGCCCATGCGCTGAAGGCTGCTGCTTGCATGTGGCCAAGAAACAGAACCTAAGACAGGCTGTTGTAGAGGGAGAGGCAGAACTAGACTAATAGGAGCAGGTTTGATGCTCAGGGACTGGGGTAGGGTTGCCAGCCCCCAGGTTTGGGTGGGGGTTCCCCTGCTCCTGGGGTTTCCCATCTGCTGCTGGCTGGTGGGGGAAGCCCCACCCCCAAGCCATGCCCACCCCTCTCCCTTCTTGCTAAAAGATTCAAAAGACTTCAGCTGATCGGTGGGGAGCTCTGTCGCCAGCCACAGCTCCCTCCCTCTCTGCTAAAGATTTAAAGGGCCCTCCAGCTGGTAGAGCTGAGGTGGCTCAAGTGGTTAAGACACTGAACTGCAGGCTGTGGAAGGTCAGTAGTTCAGCAGTTCGAGACCCGAGTGGCTGCATGATGGAGTGAGCTCCCGTCTCCAGTTCCAGCTCCTGCCAACCTAGCAGTTTGAAAGCAAGAAACTGCAAGTAGATAAATAGGTACCACTTCGGTGGGAAGGTAACAGCATTCTGTGCACCTTGGTGTTTAGTCAAGCCGGCCACATGACCACAGAAATGCCTTCGGACAGCGCTGGCTCTTCAGCTTTGAAACGGAGATGAGCACCGCAACCCTAGAGTCGGATTTGACTGGCTTTCGAGCAAGGGAACCTTTACCTTTACCAGCTGGTTGGCAGGCCACATACTCCCTGCTGATCAGCTGAAGCCCTTTAAATCTTTTAGCAGGGAGGGAGGGGGCTGTGGCCATGGGTGGCTGTGACTTGGGGACATCCCTGCCCACCCCCAGAATGCTCCCCAAATCCCCCCACCGGATTGACGAGGGGACCTAGACTGGGGTCACCATGTTCATCCCTATCCCTTGTGTATTTAGTGCTTTAGTTCTCTGGATAGATAGATCTGGCAAGCTGGTTTCAGTAGGAATGAAACCCTAGCCACCCTTGGCACTAGCTAGTGGTGCTGTGTACCTTTGTGCACAGACTATACACACTGGAACCTATGCACTGCTTCCCAGTATTTCAAGTTTTTCCTCTGTGCATTGTAATGATGGACACTTTTTTGGTTTTCTATATCTGTAAAGTTTCTTTTTGAGGGATGTGGGTATTTTTTGTGTGTGTACGTGCTTGCAAGCCCGGAAGTCGTGGTGACAAAGTTTCTCATGATATTCTTGAGGATAAGCTGGTTAAGTGTGGACTGGATGGTGCAACCATTGGATGGATTAATGGTTGGTTGAAAAATCATACCCAACGAGTGCTCGTAAATGGCTCTGCGTCTATGTGGAGGGAAATCTCGAGTGGAGTACCACAGAGCTCGGTCCTGGGCCCGGTGTTGTTCAGTGTTTTTATAAATGACCTGGAGGAAGACATAGAGGGGATGCTTGTCAGATTTGCAGATGACACAAAGCTGGGTGGGACTGCTAATTCTGAGGAAGACAGAGTCAAGATTCAAAACCATCTAGATAGGCTGGAACAGTGGGCTGAGACAAATAAAATGAATTTCACTTGAAACTAGAACTAGAGTTGCCACTGATCTCTTGCAGAACTTGCCGAGCTGTCTTTCAGCACTGTAGAAGGCAGCTGGGGTCTTGCAGTCAGCTGTGTTCTGAAGATCATCTGTTTTGATGCTGGAGGAAGAGGTGGAAATAGCGCCCTTGAAAGCTCTCTGCACATTTGTGGGATCATCATCTAAACGGATGCACCATCAGCTCTGAAAATGGGATTTCTTCAGTTTAGGAATAACTAAATTCAGGCAGCAGGTGTGTATTGGGGGGGGGGATTGTCACATTTTCACTGCTCTTCTCCCTGCAAATACAAAGTATCATAGACAGACATTTCCTCTTCTATTGCTTTTGGCTTTCTGGGAGTTTGTCTACATACATGAGTTTTATAGAAATGTATTTTACAAATGCTAGCTGTTCTGTATTGTAATGTATGACTGAGCTTGAGATGTAGGCTGGTATCCTAAAGAGAATAACCTGATTGGCTGCTCTGCAAAGTAAGCCAATCAGAATAGCTGGAGCTGTTCCAGAGGGAAGAGAAACTATTGGTTGTTATCTCTATTTGTTCATTGGTTGTTAACTTGTTTAAGGGTGTGGTTACCATAGCCTGGATAGTTTAAAAAGGGAGCCTGTTGCTCCACGGTTCTTGTGTTGGTTTACTGTTGAGTTAAATAAAGCTGGATCACTAGTTAAGATCTGACTTACTTCTCATACTTAACACTAGCATAAGACGAGCCCTTCTGGATCAGACCAGTGGCCCATCTCGTCCTGCATCCTGTCTCACATAGTGACCAACCAGTTCCTCTGGACAGCCAACAACAGGGCATAGTGGCCGAGACCTCCTGATATTGCCTCCTGGCTCTGGGATTCAGAGGTTTAGTGCCTCTGAATGTGGAGGTTCCCCTCAGTCACCATGGCTAGTAGCCACTGACAGCATAGTTTATTCTACCCCATTCTGTTGTGTGTGTTCACCAGGTGTTTGCAGAGAAAGCAAGTCTGATTGGGAAGCTTTAACTTCTCTATGTTTCTGGCTGTTCTTCTCCCTCGAACTTGAAAATCATTCCATATCTTCCGCATGGTTTAAAACAGCCCATGGCTGTTGGCTCAGACTTTGGCATGGTTGGTACACTGATGAACTGTTGTTGTTTTGCCTTCTGCTACTGGGTGTATGTGAATCCCCCCCCCTCCCAGTGTAAGAACTGCAGATTTCTGTTTTTAGAAGCAGACCTCTAAAAGTCTGGTTCTTAAGAATATTGCAAAACTAGCTTGGTTGTGTGCCTGTGTGTTGGGCCCCCAACTTCTGAAGTTTTCCCAATCACACATCTAAACTGTGAAAGAGCTCTGGATGGCAGCATTCCCACCTCTTCCTCCAGCATCAGATTGCTTTTTTGGAACAGAGCGGCTTGTATGTCCTAGTTTGAGAGCATCGTACACCTGACCATTTCCATGTGACATTCCAAGACATCCTGAGAGGCAGGCCTATAAACATATGACACCTACCCTCTTATACACAGTTGGGCCTTTGGCTCCCCTAACTCAGTATCTCTCTGACCAGCAGAGTATCTTCAGGGGTGGGGAAAGACCTTCCCTGACACTTGCTACTGAAGACCCTTTAGAGCTGTCAGTGACTAAAACTGGGATCTTGTTCCAGCAAAACACATGCTGGTGCCTCAAGCCTTTCACAAAGCACACTTAAATGGTTAAATATTCCATATTTCCATTAAAGAAGTTACTATTAAAATGTGGGTTTTTTTGGCTCTTAGCAATACCATCCCTGCCAAATTCTAATGCTGGGGGGGTTCTTTATTGCATACTCAGGATGTAGCTGTGCCCCTGCCAACTTCTTCCTGTGTTGCTGCTTTTAAAAATTACGGTGTGGAGGGATAGATCAGGTTCTCCTTCTGCAGCATCTCTAAGGCTGGAGACTTGACTGCATTGAGCATCTGTGTATAATAAAGCACAGTGTGTGTGTTTGTACTCTGTGCCACGATGGGGCTTCCTTTTCATTCCATTGTTCAGGGTCCTCCAGTGCATGATGGGCATCGCCATCTCCCTTTTCTCAATGTCTCTGCTGTGGCAGGAGTCAACCTTTATGTTAAATTAACTTTTTAGGGCAAGGCTTTGAACGTGGCAAGCGCTTTATAAGTGCAAACGAGAAAAATTCATGCGAGTGACCCACTGGCAGAGAGGTGTGCTCGTCTCTGTGGCTTAATTTGCTTGCTGATTAAATGTCCCTCACACCATCTGCTGCCCGGCAATAATTACGGAAGGATGCCGAGAACTGTGACCCTGGTCTTGGGAGAGGATTAATTGAGAACAATGCGTTCAGGATAAGCTTTAAATCTAACTTTCTGGTGAGGTGCAAGGTTTTAAAGCCATTAAGTAGCGTAGATATTTTTTTGCTTGTTGTTAACTAGCATTTACCGTCTTGAAAAATACAACAATAATTTATCGTCTCTGTGTGTGTATTTAATAATTAGTTTACTAATTAATTTGGCCTCTTTTTGCTCATCTCCCAGAGCCAAGTGAGCAAATCCTGTTTTCTTTCTTTTCTTCTTATGAGTGATTCCGAACCATTTACAAATGCCATTTGCCAGTTTTAATTAGCAGGGTGTGATGCATCTCTAGGGATTTCTGCCGCCCTCTCCTACATTCTTCTCAGCCCTTGTTTAGATGAGCATGACTTACTGCACAATATTCATATTCTGCCTCCTCTTCAAGCTCAGCTTTCTGGTGTAGGGGCCAGCCTTTTGCTGATCTTCCAGCATTTCTGTGTGGGGGATCATGTGTGAAGAACAGAGATTTCTGCTTGTTTAGTAGGAAGCTTCAACCTGCATCCTTCTGCAAGGTCTGCTTGTACCTTGCTGTTTCTTAGTCACTATTGAACTCTTAAATCCCTGCCAAGTGTTACACAAAACCAAAATATACGTACTTGCCACAAAGGCTTACACATCACTCTCTTTACCTGCCTGTTCCATTACATTTTTACCTGGCCCTTCTTTCAAGGAGCTTGCAGCAGCATATACACTTGCCCCTTTGGTGCTTTAACAACAACCCTGAGTGGTAGGTTAGGCTAAGAGTAGCTGATACAAAATACCCCAGTGAAGTTTATGGCTGGGTGGGAATTGAACTCAGACCTCTGCACTCCAAGTCTGGCATTCTAACCTCGACATTACACTGCACAAGTCGTATCTTCTTGCTCTGCGCTGATGGTTCATTTGTAGGCCGCATTGCAGAGCTAAACTCATTGGGGGCGGGCAGGGTGATGTCCTCTTTGCTCCTCTGTCCCTTTGCTCTCTCAAGGGCAGCATCACCCTGCACCTTCCTAATATCTGTGATCTCTGATTTAATGTGAGTGAAAGGTACAAAGCTGTTCAGTGTAGCTTTGTCTACCACAGACTTTGAAATGGAGGAATTGATACAGAAGCATTTTAATTCCAGCCCTTCTGTAACACCACAGCAGCCAAGGAGAAAACCAATCAGCATCCCTCTTCAGCTGCTGCTGGGTATGTAACTCTGTACAAGGCTTGTGAAAGCAAAATGTTCCTGGGAGATTTTGTCACTTTTCCCCTCTGCTCCTTTTGAGGGTATTGATGTTCTTGGCGGGATCACCTTCACTGTTGTGGACCAACAGTCTGTACTCTGATGCTACGCTGGGTCACAACTTTAGACAGTGCTTCCCACTGACTTTTTAAGCTGCATATGTGCAAATTAATTGGCTGGGTTGACTAATGCAAGTTGCCTGCTTTCTGCTGGTGTGATATGTCCGTCCAGTGCCATGGCCTGATGCTTAGCCAATGGCCATTGGGCCAGGGGGAAGATGAAAGGCCTCCATGGTGTGCTCTGGTGTTCCAGAAAATCCTTGGCTAGATACCTTGTCTCTGGAGTGGACTCTCCTCCTAAGCCACTTATTATGGATCAGGCAGTACCCTATACTTTGTTTTATCTGCTTAGAGACATGGATCCTAAGATTACTTTGGCAGTAGCAAAATTTGCTTCAGTCCTTTTATACCTTGCATCCCAAAAAGAGACGACTCTTTTTTCCCCCTGGTGCTCAAGATTTGTAAATCAGTGAGCGTCTATGGGAATAAAACGAATGGAAAGGATTCGACTCCACCAAAACTTAGACTGGGATAAAAAGGTGTCAGCCTTTATGGGGCAACAAAAAAATTTTCCCCTCTGGTTTTTGCCAGATATATGGGCGCAGAGAAGCAATTTGAAGGAGAAAATGGAGATTGCTTGGGTGAAAGGGAAGCAGTAGCAGAAACTGGAAAAGTAGACTGGAGAAAGAAGCATTAGAAGAACATTTGAGGTGGTGGGAAATAGCATCTCCTTAACACCCCCCCCCAACTCTGTCTCAATCCATGCTATCTGTTTCAAGTTTGTTCTGGCCCATGTGTGTTTCAGAGCAGCTCTTTGGGTGCGGTTAGGTAGCCATTGGCCTTAGATCAGTGCAGAAAAGCGTTGGGCCGTGAGCCCAGGAAGAACGGGATGTGTGAAGCAAACTAAGAGGGCCAATTTGGGCTTGTCTTTTTCAAGTGACCTTTTAAATGGCAGACTGTGTACGCCTTGCTCATCGTGGCCTGTGAAGAAAGTAGGCCGCTCGCTTAACTGTGTTCTTAGGTTCTTCATCCAGTGAATTTATGTTCTCTCCCCCTCACAAAGAGGCTGGAATAAATCTTGGCAGCCCTCCCTGCTTCATATTCTGGGCTGGATTTAACTGATATTGATGTGCCTCTTGGCAACGAGCGCCCCTGTCTCTCAGGCATAAATTTCCTATGGTGTAGCTCAGGGCGCTGCAAAGATGGGCCCTCCTCCCTTAGAAATACTGCCAGTTGGAAAATGAGGTTTGCGGTTGGCACGAACTGTTTATGGAAGCATTGCACCAAATGAAACATGATTGGAGGGGTGCTTCTCATTATTCAAGGAATTTAAAGGAATTTTAAGAGGATATTTTGCAGGCAAGGTATCTTGGCAAAATGCCGATAGACCTCCAGTTTAGCATCGGGGTGTGCTTGTAGTTCTGATTTTGTCTCCCTCCTGTGCCCTTGGACTTCTTGCTGGGCAAATTTGCTTGATATGTTTTCCTATCCTTAAAACATTGTTTCCAGAATGATCTGTCCCGTTTTTATCCTGCAGTTCCTGCAGAGATCTCAGTGTGGGCTTATATCATTCTCCCCTCCCCACGTTATCCTCATGAAAAGGCTCAGATAAAGAGAGACTTGCCCAAGGTCACCCAGCAAGTGTGGTGGCAGCTCCTTGTCTGGGTAGATGGATGCATTTAGATCCACTAGACCTTCTGCATTTGTTTGCCAGTGGTGTGCCAAGTGGATCAGAAGTTAGCATGGACAGGAGAAGGATGGGGCAGGATGCTTTACCATCCCCCTGCCCTCTGCTTTTCTTCTGGATTCTTATCTCTTCCTCACCCTGCATGGGGATTTGTAGGCTTTTAACTAAGGCAGTGGATGTCCCTCCCTCTCTACTGGGCCTCCCCTTAGTGGGTCAGAACTGTAATTACCATCTAAGGACCAAATCTTGAAAGAGATGACATCTGTGAGGTTTTAGCTATAACTTGCACCACTGAATGTTGTTGTATTTTATTGGCATTTTAACTGTTTTAATTTTTGTATTCTGTATATTGTTTACTAAATCTGATAGAACCCACCCTGAGCCTGCTATGTGGGGGCGGGGGATATAAATCTAATAAAATAAATAAATAGATGCTTTTTCACTGATCAAATGGATGAAACCAGCCCCTGGGAAGAAAGTATTAAGCAGGAGAAAGATTAAATGTCCCGTTCTCACCTTTTCCTCTGCAAAATCCCAACCCGATTGGTTCTTTGCATGCTGGCTACAGAAATAAGGCAGAAAATCCCATGCTTGTTCTGATCTTACAGAATTAAAGGTAGTACAATGCAGGGTGTGTCTGTATACCAGAGTAAATTTAAAAATGACATTTGCAAGTTCTTGAATGGGAAGGTCACTAATGCCAATAGAGAAAAAACTAGGGATTGGCACAAACTGGACTATGAAGCAAAATTCGTCATGAATTTTGCCCTTTTTGTGGTTCATGAACCAAAGTTTGTGAAGGGGTGACTATCATGAACTTCCACACACTTTTAAAGAAATTTGTGGCTAGAGCAGAAAGCAGGGACCCAGAGTCCCTTTAAATCCCTGCTTTGTGTTCCCTGCAAAAGCCACAAAAATAGTTGAGTGGAAGCTACTCAGCTGTTTCAAGGTTTCTTGTGCAGTCTCTTTAAACTTTAAAGGGATTGCACAAGACAACCCATTGAAAGGGACTGCTGCCCCCATGCAACAGGGTTGGTGGGGCCACAAACTGGTTTGGTTCGCAAACAAACCTCCCGGTTTGATTCGGTTCATGGTTTGGGCTACAGACCATGAACTGACACAAATCACATTTTTCCAGTTCGTACCCACCCCTTTAGAAAAAACCTCCCAGAAAGACAGCCTGCCTACCGGTAGATTCTTCCCCCTGCAGCCTGGAGTTTCAAGTGGATTTTGTTGTCCTATCATTCACGTTTTTGAGTGGGAAATCATTGGAGCCCAAGATAGCTGACCAATGCCTGTATTAACTTGGTGTATGCTCTGGAATTCTGTGACATGCACAAGAGAACTTCAGTAGGGAAAGTTGGTACAGGAAGGGTTCTCTGAAGTCATGAAGTTTGTATGCCAGTTACATATATTTCTTCTTAATCTTGACAAGTCGGTAATATCTGCAAATCAAGAACAGTGCCCATCTTTTTTTTTTCTGTATAGCTGAGAACCAGACTTACTTCCCCTTAGTTTTCACTATTGGCTTTTCCACGTTCTCATTTTCCTCACTCATGTCTTCCTGTTTGGGGTTTTTCCTCTGTTCTGTACCTGTTGTATTCCCTCTGGTGGTTGATTTGATCTGATATTGCTTTATGTATGGCACATCTGCAGGCTTAAGCTGCAGGTTTTTATGCCAGACATAAATCAATGTAATATTGAAAGGAGCAGTAGAGGGAGCAAAACACGTGCGGAACAGAAAAAAGCCCCTGAAGCAACAGAAGCGCACAAGCAAAGAAAATGAGAATCCAGAGAAGCCCAAAATCTTAGGTTTTGAGACTGAAAATGAAACCTCCTTATGCCAAGGTAGCATACCTTTGAATGATTCCCAGTTGCTGGGGACTGATTACTGTTGCCTGTGGGCAATCTGGCAGGGCACTGTGGGGAATAGGATGCTGGCCTACATAGACCTTTGGTGTGACCCAGCGGGGTTGCTCTTACATTCGTATGACCTTCACAGGTTTGGCTACATTCTAGGGGAGGCAGAGCTATAGCCTTTGTTGAGTGTTGTGACTTCAACTATGGTCCCAGAAGCTGTTGGTGCTGGCATGTTAGCTCTTTCCCCTCAGCCAAGTTTATTCAGTTGCAAGTTTAGACTTGTCATCTTGCTGACAAAGACAGGGTCAAGAGGCCCATGTAACAAACCCACAATCTTGGCTCTCTAAGCAGCCTTTCTTAACAAGGCATTGATATGGGGGGGGAGGGTGTTGGCTCAGCTCCCTGTTCCTTTGTTGATGAAAAAAAGTGAATGTGTTTTGCAGGGATGGAGGCTAGTGACTCAGGTAATTAACTGAAATGCTTTCTTTCAATCAGCGAAAGCTTATAACCTTTCTAACATCATTGCGAGTCAGGTAGATTTACCCCTAAGGAAACTGGACATAGTATTGAGAATTATTTGGAAAAATGTGTGAATGTATGTGAGGTAAGCTCTGGGGTTTACCTTCCCATGCGCATAGTTAAGGTTCTTTCCTTACAATTATCACTTTATATTGTTATGTTTACTCTTGCTATATAAAATGTGTATGAGTGGACTGTATTCTAGCATTGGCTTTCATGGGCTTGAAGGCTTGTTAGTCTAGCCATATATGCATGCAGGAAATACAGGACGGAATGCAATTACATAAAATTCAAATGTAATCAAGAAAAGTGCAGAGAGCGTTCACAATAGCGATGATTGCTAATCTTCCTAGTTCTGCTAAGCTGGCTAACACCTGTAATGACTGAATAATCCCAAATACTTTTTAAGCCCTCAGGAGACAGATTTCTTGATAAATTCTAGTGCATCTGTTTCCCACTGGAGTTTCCCTTTGATGTTCTTTTGCTGAAGAACAGTGATTGGAAAGGGGAAAGTGCAAGTATTGTTATGGCAGGATGTCCTGTCCTTCACAAGTGTTTGAGAATGTGCAGCCATGTTGTATTGTGGCTTTCAGTATCATCAATCATGGTGTCTTTCTGGATTGTCTATCTGGGCTGGGATTTGGGAGGCACCGTTCTGTGTTGGTTTTAGTCCTACCTGTAGGGCAGGTTTGAGAAGGTTGTACTGGGTGACTGCTGCTTAGTCCCTTGGCCTTTGGGGTCATACAAGGTTCCATTTTGTCTCTGTGTTCTTTAACATCTACATGAACCTGCTAGGATTGGTCATACAGAGATCTGGGCTGGGTTATCATCAATATGCGGATGCATCTCAACTCTATCTTGCACTTCTGGCTGTTCCCAGGGAGGCAGTAGAAAACCCTGAACCTGGGCCCAGAGGCAGTTTTGAAATGAATGCAGACTAATAGACTGAAGCTTAATCCCAACAAGACAGAAATGCCACTGGTGGGTGGAAGGTCTGACCCAGGATTTAAGGTATCACCCATTCTGGATGGGGTTGCACTCCCCTTGAAGGAACAGGGCTGTAGTCGGGGGATGCTCTTGAACCCAGGTCTGCCACTGGATAAGCAGGTGGCGGCTGTGGCCAGGAGTGCCTTTTACCCTGTTCTAGTGGTTAGCCAGCTGTGACCTTCCCTGGGCAGAAAAGGTTTGGCCACTGTGGTACATGCCCTGGTTACATCTAGATTAATTACTGCAATGTGTGGGGCTGTCCTTGAGAAGTGTTCAGAAACTCCAGTTGGTACAGAATGCTGCAGCCAGGATATTGGCTGGAGTCGGTTGTAGGCCCATCTATACTGGCTCCCAATTCGTTTCTTGACAGAATTCAAGGTGCTGGTTAGGGGCGTGTGCTCAGTGTATACCGAGCTGAATAAATAAATTCAGCGGAACAGAGATCTGTATTCAGCTACTGAAATAGCTGTGCCCAAATAAAAGGTGATATTATCCAGCTTTTATTCGGGCACAGCTAGAAAGCATTTAAAGAGACTCTGGTGGCATGATTCAGGAAGCATTTAAAGCTCAGCAAGCATTTAAAATTTAAATCCCTTCTTCATTATTCTCTATGGGGACAGTCCCCATAGGGTATAATGGAGCCGAATAAATTTGGGTTTCCCAAATATTTGCCCCAATCACAAGAAAAAAATGATATTGGTATTCAGGAATATTTGGGAATACTGATATTTTCCAGGTCCAGTAGACCGGAATTGGAAAAAAACACATTTTTTTTTGCATACTCCTAGTGCTTGTTTTGACCTTCAAAGCCCTATATGGTTTGGGACCAACATACCTGTAGCACAGCATACTCTCTTATGAACCCAACTTAACCACTGTGGTCATCTTTGGAGGCCCTGCTTTTCGTGCCCCCTCCTTCTGAGATCAGGTGGGTGGCAACCCAAAAGGGTGCCTTCTCAGTTTTATTTATTTATTTATTTAATTTATATCCTGCCCTCCCCGCCAAGGCGGGCTCAGGGCGGCTTATGGATATTTCATAAAAATGCAATTAAAACCTATCATAACATATAATCATAAACATAAAATACCAGTCATTTAAAATACAACTTTGTGGCACCAAAGTTCTGCAGCTCTCTTCCCAGAAAGATTTGCCTGCCCCATTCTGTTGCCGTCTTCTGCCAGCAGGTGAAGACACTTTGTTTTGTGTGGTATATCTCTATGATCTCTCCTTCCTGACCAGTGTTTTAATTGCTGTTCTTTGTACGTGTTTTAGCTCTGTGTTTAGCTGTTTAATAATGTGGTTGGGGGGCTGGTTTTATTGGTTTTAAAGTGTAATTTTATCATGTATCTTTTAATTTGTTAGCAACCTTGGTGGCCCTTGTAGGGGCAGAACGATAGGTTATGACTTTTTTAAAAAAACAAAGCAAACATTGTGCTAAACTTTGTTAGATGCCGGAAGCATTGGGACTTCCTTGCAGTGCTTCTGCCTGGCTCAGATCCCGTAAGCTTCCTGTGAGAAACCCTCCCTCTCTTCCCTCATCTAAGAAGGGTGCTTACATGGGCCCTTGGCAGAGGCTGGGGGCAATTTGTCCTCAGGACTGGTTATGGCACTTAGGATTAGAACAAGTGGAGACCCGCAAGAAACTTGCGGGATGGTCATCCCATTCCTCACACCTTTGCTTCCTCCCCTCTACCCTTACCTATCTCACACTCCTTCTCCCTTCTGGGGTGGAGCCATAGACTCAACCCTCCAAAGCAGCCATTTTATCCAGGGGAACTGATCTCTGTCACCCGGACAACAGTTGTAATTCTGGGTGATCTCCAGCCCTCACCCAGAGGCTGGCAATGGTAGTTCTCATGGAGGAAATGGCTGGTTTGGAGGGTGGAGTCTATGGCATTATACCGGTCTGAAGTTCCTCCCCTCCTCAAACCCCACCATCCCCAGGATCCACCCCTTAAATGTCCAGGAGTTTCCCAATCCAGAGTTGGCAACCCTATTTCCTTCCCACCCAACAGCCAACTTAACCTTTATCTGCCTTTATCTGTCTTCAGCTTTTCGTCTCCACCCCCTCCCTCACAGCTTCTACCAACGAAAATTATAGTCTTTCTCCACAGTGGGGACCAAAGCAGCTTACATTATTCTCACCTCCTTTTTACATGCACAACAACCCTGTGAGGTTGGTTAGGCTGAAAGTATGTGACTGGTCCAAAATCACCCAGTCAGCTTCCACCACAATATGGGGATCTGAACCTGGGTCTTGCAGACCCTACTCTGAGGCTCTAACTGCTGCACCACTGCTGGCTTTCATAGGGTGGCTGCTGAACAGCAGCAAGCAGCCAGGCCAAGTTGAGTCATGCAAATTAGGTGGTATCAAGTCACCCAGAGGGTGCTGCCTAGGGATGCCAGCCTCCAGGTGGGATCTGGGGATCCCCTGGAATTACTGCTCAGCTCCAGACTACTAAGATAACTTCCCCTGGAGAAAATGGATGCTTTGGAGAGTGGACTCTAGGGCATTGTACCCCACTGAGGTCCCTGTCCTCCCCAGGCTCCATCCCCAAATCTCCAGGAGTTTCCAGACCTGGAGCTGGCAACCCCACTACCCCCATCCCCTGCCAGTGCCCGTGGGGGGACCTGGCAACCCTAGACTGCTGCCAGGCTTAGGGTTGGCAACCTCTAAGTGGGGCCTGCTGGAGGGTGAACTCCAGAGATCTGTGAACAACAGAGATCTGTCTCCCTGGAGAAAATGGCTGCTTTGGAGGGTGGATTCTGTGGCATGATACCCAGCTGAGGCCTCTCCCTTCCCCAAATCCTGCCCTCCTTGCACTCCACCCCAAAACCTCTAGGAATCCCCCAGCCTGGCCCCAAGGCTCCCTCCCTCCCTCCTTCCCTCCCTCCAAGGCCGAAAGAGGCCTGGAAAGAAAGGGCCCTTCCCCCCACCCTTTGACTGACAGAGCCAGTTAGAAGCCTCCCCCCCCCCCCCCCAACGTTCTAATCTCTCACCGTTGCTGCCTGGAGTTGGGTCCCTGCAGAGGCCATTTCAAAAGGTTTTGGGGGAATTCAACCGTCCCTGCAGGGATTTCCTAACTTTTGGGATTTTTCTACAAACCCAGGAAGTCTACTGACTATGTAGGAAAAGCTGTTGGGGGAGAGGGAGGCCCCTGTTGGAGGGAATAGGTATCCGCACAGAAAAAAAAAGTCTGGGAATTAGAATAAGGACAAGTGGAGACCCGCAAGAAACTTGCGGGATGGTCATCCCATTCCTCACATCTTTGCTTCCTCCCCTCTACCCTTACCTATCTCACACTCTTTCTCCCTTCTGGGGGTGGAGCCATAGACTCAACCCTCCAAAGCAGCCATTTTATCCAGGGGAACTGACAAGAATAAGGACAAGAGGCGGGACCCGCGATATTCGTGGGGGAGGGAGTACTCCAGCCGCCAAGCTTCACCCTCCCTCCCCCCCCGGCAGCGGCAAGGCCAGCTGGCCCGCCGAGATTCCCCTCCCCAGCAGCAGCGGAGGGGCGGCAAGGCTAGCCGGCCCGCCCAGCCTCCCCTCCCACCCACCCACCCTCCCAAGTAGCAGGGCGGCGGCAGCAGTGGGAGGCCGGCCGGCCGGCCCAGCCTCCCCCACCCACCCACCCAAGCAGCAGGGCGGTGGTGGCGGCGGCGGGAGGCCGGCCGGCCGGCCCGCCCAGCCTCCCCCTCCCACCCACCCACCCTTCGAAGCAGCAGGGCGGCGGCGGTGGCGGGAGGCCGGCCGGCCGGCCCAGCCTCCCCACCCACCCACCCAAGCAGCAGGGCGGCGGCGGCGGTGGCGGGAGGCTGGCCAGCCCGCCCAGGCTCCCCCACCCACCCACCCTCCCTCCCAAGCAGCAGGGCGGCGGCGGTGGGAGGCCGGCCGGCCGGCCCGCCCAGCCTCCCCCACCCACCCACCCACCCACCCACCCAAGCAGCAGGGCGGCGGCGGCGGGAGGCCGGCCGGCCGGCCCAGCCTCCCCACCCACCCACCCAAGCAGCAGGGCGGCGGCGGCGGTGGCGGGAGGCTGGCCAGCCCGCCCAGGCTCCCCCACCCACCCACCCTCCCTCCCAAGCAGCAGGGCGGCGGCGGTGGGGAGGCCGGCCGGCCGGCCCGCCCAGCCTCCCCCACCCACCCACCCACCCACCCACCCAAGCAGCAGGGCGGCGGCGGCGGGAGGCCGGCCCGCCCGCCCAGCCTCCCCCACCCACCCACCCAAGCAGCAGGGCGGCGGCGGCGGTGGGAGGCCGGCCGGCCCGCCCAGGCTCCTCCTCCCACCCACCCACCCTCCCTCCCTCCCAAACAGCAGGGCGGCGGCAGCGGGAGGCCGGCCGGCTGGCCGGCCCACCCAGCCTCCCCCACCCACCCACCCACCCAAGCAGCAGGGCGGCGGCGGGGAGGCCGGCCGGCCCGCCCAGGCCCCCCCTCCCACCCACCCTCCCTCCCTCCCAAGCAGCAGGGCGGCGGCGGCGGGAGGCCGGCCGGCCCGCCCAGCCTCCCCCACCCACCCACCCACCCAAGCAGCAGGGCGGCGGGAGGCCGGCCCGCCCGCCCAGCCTCCCCCACCCACCCACCGAAGCAGCAGGGCGGCGGCGGGAGGCCGGCCGGCCGGCCCGCCCACCCTCCCCCGCCCACCCACCCACCCACCCAAGCAGCAGGGCGGCGGCGGCGGTGGGAGGCCGGCCGGCCGGCCCAGGCTCCCCTCCCACCCACCCACCCTCCCTCCCAAACAGCAGGGTGGCGGCAGCGGGAGGCCGGCCGGCTGGCCCGCCCAGCCTCCCCCACCCACCCACCCACCCAAGCAGCAGGGCAGCGGCGCCGGAGGCCGGCCGGCTGGCCCGCCCAGCCTCCCCCACCCACCCAAGCAGCAGGACGGCAGCGGCGGCGGAGGCCGGCCGGCCTGCCTGCCCAGGCTCCCCCTCCCACCCACCCACCCTTCCTCCCAAGCCGCAGGGCGGCGGCGGCGGGAGGCCGGCCGGCCGGCCCGCCCAGCCTCCACCTCCCTCCCTCCCACCCACCCACCCACCCACCCACCCAAGCAACAGGGCGGCGGCGGGGGGGGGAGGCCGGCCGGCCCGCCAAGCCTCCCCTTCCTCCCTCCCTCCCTTTCAAGCGGCGTGGCGGCGGGGGGGAGGCCGGCCGGCTGGCCCGCCAAGCTTCACCCTCCCTCCCCAGCGGTGAGGCCGGCTGCTCGCCAAGCCTCCCTCTTCCTCCCTCCCCAGCAGCAGAGGCGAGGCCGGCTGGCCCGCCAAGCCTTCTCCCGCCCTCCCATCCCTTGGCGGCAACGGCCAGTTTGTAGAGCGTTCCCTGCGCATGCGCAGGGAGGGCTCTTTTACTTTTGGGGGATTTAGATATCCCCTTATAATTTTTTAAACTTTTTAGATCTTTTTAGAAGATCTCCCTGCCCCCCAGGTGCCCCCGATGTGCGGATTTAGATATCCGCAACTTGGGAATTAGATATATAGATGCAAGAGCTGATGGCACCTGACTGTGTTGAATGATCTCAGTCAGGACTAAACCAGCATCAGATGGAAGAGTCTAAACCAGCAGTGGATGATGAATCAAGGCAAGATAAAATGATGCTGGATGACAGATGTTGGGGGGAAAGGGATTTACCTGTTATCAATGAAGAATGCATAACGCTACTGGGACAGGTAGATGGTGTGAGTGTGCTCCTGGATCTGCTGGACAAAACCAATGACAGTGATAGACTAAAGTGCTTTCCGTCTGATGCAGTGGATGTATCTTTTTGTAGGCAGTAAGGATGTAACAGTTAATTGTGCCTTTTTATAACCTCTCAGGTGATCTACTACATCATATTCCATGTAGGCCTGCCCTTAAAGACAGCATGTACTCCTGTGTGCCTGCACCGACCAATTGCCTTGCCATATCTTTCTGGCCAATCCATTCTGTACTTTCTGGCCCAGTTACAAGGTGCTGGTGCTGCACTTTAAAGCCCGTATGTCTCTAGCACCCAATGTAGTGCAGAGCATGTGCTTTATGTGCAGAAGATGCCAGGCCCCTTTGCATCTCCAGGTCAAAGGTGCTCAAATGCCAGTTGTCCTTTGCCTAGGGTCCCTGAAGAACCGCTGCTCATCAGATGAGACTTTGCTGTAATAGTTTTTCTTCCTGTGCATAAGGCAAGTTGATATCTTTGTGTCTTAGGGAGCACATCTCCCTGCTGTTGAGGGTCACATGTTTGCTAAACCTAAGGGCTTTGCTAACAAGTTCCTTTAACAAAGCTCTATGGGAGGAGGTTCCAAATAGAAGTGGGCAAGTTTTCATGTTGGTATTACACACTTTGGTTAATGTTGATGTTGTTACGATTGCTATGAGCATATTTGGAAAGGCAGGTTATGAATATCCTAACAATAACATGCCTTTTCAGTTACCATTATAAAGAAAATTTGAGGGGGGGGGCATTCGTGCAGTTGCAGTTTCTTGATATGCTGTCTATTTGGTGTAATCACTGGGTGTTCTGATATAAAGCGACTTTGAGACACACATTTTAAATAAAACATTAAACATAATGGGCCAGGGGAGTGTTGAAAGCTGTCTGCTTTCAGAGACCAAAGAAACAGCATGCAAACAGGATTTTCTCTGGTTTCAGTGAAGGGGAGGGGGAACCTTTGTTCCCATTTTCCAGTATTCTTGCTGAGTGCGAAGCCAGTGGGATGACTGACAGGCATGGGGCACTGCCCAATTAAAATCGTTATTGCATTAAACCTAATCCAGTGTGTTTGGAACTATTGGTCTTTTTTGTATATTTGGTTTTTTGTTTATTTTTGTTCTCTTTGGCTGGGTGTTCTATTACTTTTTAGCCTCCCTGATTTTATATCCATTGGCTCTTACACACACAACCCCACACACCCCAAGTAGATTGCTAAGGGTATGGTAGTAACCTGTGTTAACCTTTTACAGTATCTTTAAGACCTGTATGTGGCTTAGGCCCATTGCAAATACTAGCAAACTTTCAGTAGAAGCTTCTACGATTGGACCTCAAACATCTGTTCTATGTATAACAATACCTATTCTTCTGGTGGCAGCCTTGCCTGTATGTGCAGACCTCAATGGGCTAGATCCAAGCTGTGGGACCAGATCCAAAGGTGCCTTTTTGCTCACTGAAGGGGCCCTGTTGTGAGTGGGAGGGTGCATTTTTGTACCAGTCCCATAGTTTGAATCCATCTTAACAATAGCAGTTCCCATTTTAGGTTCCCTGTTGAGCAGCATTTTTCAGTTACTTGAATTTGGTTACATGGATTAACAGAACCGGCGCTGTTAAACTAACAGTTGTTCAGCTTTATACTGTAAGAGAACAATCTGGTATTGAACGCAGACTTGTAACATTATAACATGTCAGTTCTTAGATGGAAGTTCTATTTATGTCCCTTTTTCAAAAAGTCGATGAAAATTTGAGAGCCTTCTTCTGGAAGGACTTCTACTGTGCAAACTCATTCTTTGAAAACTGGCCTTGAGAAACTTCTGGGATACAGTCCTTGAAGGAAGATTGTGTTTGTTTTGTGAAAGTCTCCATCTTCCTGAGTCTGCTTCCTGTTGCTTCTCTTCTCCTCCAGTTATTCTTGATCTTCATTTTTATCACCGCTCCTACAGGAGTCAGAGTCATCTCACTTGCGGCTCACACCTTGAGCAAACTACTAAGCAAAGGAGCCCGTTTGGTCAAAAACCGGCTGGGGGAAGCGGTTGCTGAGGAGGCATATCCTAGGGTCTGGTGCCCAGGGAGAGGCTGTGATGCCTAGACGCATGGAGCTAGAAGCTGATGCAAGCCAGGTGTATGGCAACTTATGTCCTTGGAGTCTTGCTTAGCATATATTGCACATCAGACACAACGGAAATGTAGCCTGTGCTTCAGGAGCCACAGCACAATAGCAGGGTAGTTGTACTCGAGCACAATTGTATCTCATCCTTCCCCAGTGAAGGGATAGGGTGTTGTTCTTCATCATGACCTCTGGGTAAGGTTGCTAACTCCAGGTTAAAAAGTTCCTGGAGATTTGGGGGGCTGGAGCCTAGGGAGGATGAGTTTTACCACCTTGGCATTATTATGATCTATACCATATAGTCCACTCTTCAAAGCAGACTTTTTATCCAGGGGGAATTAATCTCTGCTGTCTGCAGATGTTATAATTCTGGGAGATCTCCAGGCCCCTACCTGTTAGTCTGTTTGCCCTGAAAGTGTTCTGAGGAAATCATTCCAATTCCTGTTGGCTTGGTTAATTTCAAACCCTCGTATACCCATGTCTTCAAAAGCCTAAGCAGCTTAAGGTAGAAATGCTGATTCCCCCCCCCGCCCGGTTTTGCCAACCAGAATGCTAAAAGGTGGGTTGGCCCAGGGGGCATCAGGGTGGAAGGCTGGGGGATTGGCATTCTGTGGAGCTGACTACCTGAACAAGAAGAATGTTACAAGGAAGGACTTGCTGGTACCAGAAAAGAAAAGGTGTCCAGTGATTTGGGCTTAAAAGCATAGTTCTGCAGGGAGGTTTTTTGTCTGTCGTTTTAGATCAACCCTTAGAAAAGAAGCTTTAACACAGTGCTAGTCCTTTACAGAGGACTGCCCTAGGCTTGGGCCTGCCTCCTGTTGAAGATGGCCATTCAGCTGGGACATATCCCAGCTTTTCCCCAGAAGCCAGACTTTTTGGAGAAAGTCCCATATAGTTCTATGGAGTGTGGGAGCACGTCCGCTTCCCTGTGGCTTTTTGAAAGAGGCAAGGCAAGAGGTTGGAGGAGGGAGCTCTGGAAATGGAGCCCTATCTTGTGCAAACAGATGGCACTTGAAAGAGACAGTCTGGGTTTTTTTAAAAGTTATGCAAGTGTCTGGCTGCTTGGAATTAATCCCCCCCCCACACACACACACACACCCCTTTCCTCCCCCTTTTCAAGATACCTTGGCAGAGAGTCCTCTTGGAAATGGAGCGACTGTGTCAGGATGGGAAGGGATCCTGCTCAGTAGTCTTAAACCAGAGGGTCACTTTTTAGGAAAACTGTGCTTAAGATCAAGACTCTGCCCACCCTCCCCATTCAGATACAGTGCCACAGAAACACCAGTTCAGTTATTCAACTTCAGTACTATTTGCAATCTACGTTTGGCATCTCCACATTTACTTTTCATATAAGGGAGTATTCTGTCATGTACCCCCACCAGAAATCTAAACAGGAGCAGTCCCAGAATAGGTTACCAGGCCTAGAGATCTCCTGGAATCACAACTGACCTCCCGCGTGCAAAGGTCAGTTCCTCTGTAGAAAATGGCTGCTTTGGAGGGTGGACTGTATGGCATGATACCCTGCTGAGGTTCCTCCCTTCCCCAAATCCTACCACTCCCAGGCTTGAGAGCCAGTTTGGCGTAGTGGTTAGGAGCACGGACTCTAATCTGGGAGAACCGGGTTTGATTCCCTAGTCCTCCACATGCAGCTGCTGGTGTGACCTTGAGCCAGTTACAAGTTCTCTCAGAGCTGTTCTCTCATGAGCATTCCTTGAAAGAGCTATCTCAGCTCCACCTACCTCACATGGTGTCTGTTGTGGGGAGGGGAAGGGAAAGGAGACTGTAAGCTGCTCTGAGACTCCTTCGAGTAATGAAGGGTGGGGTATAAATCCAACTCATAAGAATGTAAGAGAAGCCAATGTTGGACCAGGCTAATGGCCCATCCAGTCCAACACTCTGTCAATGGCCAAAAATACCAGGTGCCATCAGGAGGTCCACCAGTGGAGCCGGGACACTAGAAGCCCTCCCACTGTTGACCCTCCCAAGCACCAAGAATACAGAGCATCACTTGCCTCAGTGTCTCTAACTATACCTTGTGGCTAATAGCCACTGATGGACCTCTGCTCCATATGTTTGTCTAATTCTCTCTTGAAGCTGTCCATGCTTGTAGCCGCCACCACCTCCTGTGGCAATGAATTCTATGTGTTAATCACTGAGACTCATCTTCTTCACCCCCAAAATCTCCAGTTCTTTTCCCAGCCTGGCATTACCAACTCTACACGATGATCTGTTTTTGTCTTCAATGGAACCCACACCTCTCCTTTTCTCCAAAAGACTATTGTGATGCCACTGGCACAATCCTCCTTCAACAAGGTTGTAACTGGCTAGCCGAAGGCCAGTACTCTAGAGAAAATGCTGTTTGCTTAACATAAAGCTCCTCAGACTACCTTTTAAATTACTGTCACTCTCTTTCAGGGCATTTCCCAGGCAGTCTTCATTGGCCATGACTGGGGTGGGGCCACCGTGTGGAACATGGCACTCTTTTACCCCGAAAGAGTAAGGTAGGTTGGTTGCTCTTCTTGGATTAACACCTGGCTGTTTTATTGGACGGACATGTCAGCTTTATGGTGTCTGTGGAATCTATTAACGGGGCACTGGGGTTTCAGCTGATCAGGCAGAACCAAAGTAAAGCAAAATGCTTAGCTACAAATAAACTTGCAGAATCTGGCTGCCTTGTGTATCTGAGTGCCTTTTCCAGTTTAAATAACTCATTGTCAAGCTTTTTTCACACCTGGAACTCATCTTTTTTTTAATTCCAGTTTGGCATCCACTACTGAATTGTGTGTAGTTAGTTTTCTGTCTCTTCCCCTCCCCCCGTCTTAAAATTAAAACATACCAACTGTGGATATGTGGCCCACACACAGTATGACCCATTGGCAAGCCATGACCTGTTGAAGTCTCGTGGTTTAAATATTTTTCTGCTTTTTCCAGTATATCATACAAAATATTTTGCATTCCCCTGAAGAGCAGTAGTGCTGGATCATACAAATGGTCCATATCTCTTGGAATCCCCTCTTTTTCACAGTAGCTAGTGGAAGCTCACAGACTCCCAAGGCTCCATCATTAGTGTCAGGTAGCCCTGCCATGATGGATGGAGGGGAGGGAGGATGGCTCTGGGCGCCTTAGTGGCGTGACAGGCGGGAGGTTGGAATCTGGGGAGTTGTTGATTTATGCTTAGGGTGTGAGAATGGAATGTAGCTCTGGTTACCCCTATCTTCCGCAGACTGGACATTCTGACCTTGAGGAATCAAGCTGCGAGCTTTACTATCGCTTTCAAAGCTGCAGCTTTGCTGTGAATAATGGGGGCGTTGGGAACTTCATTAGCGTAGTAACTTTCGATTCCCAATCGCATGTTATTCCTTGGCTGGTAGAAGGGGGGTCCCCATTCACCCCCTTCCCTGTATAACCGCTTGCTTTCTGTAACCAAGTCATTCTGAACAATGTACCTGCTTCAGTGACCTTTTCTATTGCAGCTCTATAATAAATGCTATCCTTGCTTGCATTACAAGGCCTGGTGTTTTGCTGACTAAGTTAGGACTCCTGACAGATTGTTCAGAATCCTCATCAACTTTCGGGACTGGTCGTAAACCCGCAACTCCAAAATGAGTGGCGGTGAAGAAGACACTCTCCCGATTGAAGAAGAAAAGGAGAAGAAACCTCCCGGGAAAGACGTACCCAAAGAGACCCCTGACACACATGTGCCGGGGCAATGGGGTCTGGAGTGCGACTTTGGAGGGCCTTACGGAGACCCGTATGGGGCAGCCTATGGAGGGGTGACCACCCGGGTTGGACGTAGACGAGACTGGGTGAAACCCCTGGCTGAAACCCACGAGACGTGGTTCGGGACCCCGAGAGCATCCATGGGGGCAAGCCACCCCGAGAGGTCGGTCCGAAAGCTGATCACGGCGGAAGCCCTGGAGGACACCGGCCATGACTCCGAGAGCCTGGAGGGTGCCGTGGTGAGGAGGAGGTGGAGTGGGGAGCCGAGCCAAGACCGCCTGATGCGCTTTCTGGACGAATCCCTCGCCCGCATCCCACAGATGATCGCGGAGGGCATCCGGGAAGAGCGCGAGCGGCAGAGGCGCGAGGAACCACCAGCCCGCGTTCCTCCAGACCAGCGCCCGGCGCCGGACCAGGACCAGGGGAACGTGCCGGCCGGCCCACCGGACCAACCAGCGGGGCCAGGACCGCAGGGGCCGCCTGGGCAACCACCCCTCGCCCTTGGGGGTTCTTGCCACCTAAACCTGCAGAACTCCTGGATGCCGATTTTGATGGAGACCCCGAAAAATTCCCATTCTTCCTGGTACGAGCCGAGAGGTTTATCGAAACCTGGGGCCACCTGTTCCAGCGAGAAGAGCGCATGGTCGATGTCATAGCAGCCCACCTGAAGGGAGCGGCCGCTGACTGGTACGTGGGACTCCACCAAGCTGATGGGCATGAGCTGAGAGAGATCGATTCTTTCATGTGGGCCATGAAAGAGCAATTCGAAGATGTGCACTCTACCAAGGCAGCCAAAGCAACGATCCGAAGCCTCAAACAAGGCGCGAGGTCGGTGAGAGACTACACCTCGGAGTTCCGCAGATGTGCAGCCAAACTCCGAGGGGAAGGGAACCTAGTAGACTTCTACAAGTGGGGGCTCAATGCGGAGATCCGCCGAGAAGTCACCAGGAACCAAGACCCGAACACCCTCACTGGATGGATTCAAGCCGCCATCACGATGGAGAACCGGCTGAAGACCATCAAACTGGATGACGCCGCAGCGATGGCTAATAGGGGCCCCGCGCCGGCAGCGAGGGGAAAACCCCTGCCCCGAATCCGAAGCCGAGAGACGGTACAAGGGAACTCCGGATGAAGCAAGGTCTTTGCCTCAAATGCGGAGAAGGGGGCCATTTCGCCGCGAACTGCCCGACATCGTCTGCATCGCCCGGGCGTCAAAAGGAGTCAAAAAGAAGTTTGACACATCCACACCAAAACAGGTGGCGAAACCGAAGGGGGCGAAAGCTTTGCAGGCTAAACCGCTCAGCGAGGCATCCGACTCATCCGATGGCGAGACCGTGCCGCAGGGAAACGAGACGGACCTGCTGTAAACAGCGCTGAACAGCAGGTCCCACACTCCCAGGCGCAAATCCCGGTGAGCAAACCCCCTCTCTTTTCTTTCTCACAGTGACTCTAATGGACCCGGGTCTATTGACCCATGTGAGAGTACGAGCTCTCATTGACTCTGGGTGTGGGAGAGACCTCATCAACCCCACACTAATAACGGGACTAGGGGCAAAAATTGTTAAACTAAATGAACCCCTGGTTTTTACTCAAATGGACGGGTCCACCATGAAAGAACCCTGTAAATACGAGACTGTTCCCTTGAGGGTGGGACTAGGGCAACACTGGGAAGGAAGACCTTTCGTGGTTACCCCTTCAGCCCGCTTTCCCCTGGTTCTAGGGAGCCCGTGGTTCTTTGATCACGATCCTCACGTACTATGGGGGAGGGGAAGGTAAACTTCATCTCCGAAAAATGCCGGCCCCACTTATGGAGAAAAGAGTGGGGATCCATGACAGGGGGCAACTCCTGGTGACGGCGGGGGTGGCGGACGCGGAGCTGGAAGGCATCCCCCCGAGTACCACGACCTGGCTCCTGTTTTTGGGGAGGAGGAGGCCGATGAATTGCCCCCCCACAGAAACTCAGACTGTGCAATTGAAATTTTACCCAACCAAAAGTTACCGAAGGGAAAACTGTATTCTATGAGCCCCTCGGAAAAAGTGGAACTGAGAAAATTCATTGACAAGAACCTCAGTAGGGGTTTTATACGGCCAGCATCGTCCCCGTTTGCGGCTCCCGTGCTTTTCCGGAAAAAAAAGGACGGGGGGTTACGGCTATGCACCGACTATCGTGGTTTGAATGCAGTGTCCAACACAAACGCTTACCCCATGCCCCTCATAAAAGACTTGTTAGCGGCGGTGGCTGGGGGAAAATTTTCTCGAAGCTAGACCTCCGAGATGCCTATTTCAGAGTCCGGATTCGGGAGGGGGACGAATTTAAGACGGCGTTTAACACCCCTCTGGGCCAGTTCGAATACTTGGTCATGCCATTCGGGCTCCAAGGGGCCCCGGGGGTCTTCATGAACTTGATTAACGAGGTGTTGCACAAGTATTTGTTCAAGGGGGTCCTTGTTTACCTTGATGACATTCTTTTATATTCCCCCGACTTGAAATCTCATGTGAAACTGGTGCGGGAAGTGTTACAAACGTTGCACAAGCACAAACTGTTTGCTAAACTATCCAAGTGTGAATTTCACAAAACGGAAATCCCTTTTCTGGGCTACCGCATATCCCAAAAGGGAATTGAAATGGACCCTGACAAAATTAAGGATGTAGTAGGGTGGGAGCCGCCCAAAACGCGGAGGCAACTCCAGGGGTTCCTCGGTTTCGCGAACTTTTACAGATCGTTCCTATCGAACTTTGCCCAGGTGGCCCTTCCCTTAACTGACCTATTGAAAACCAAAGGGAAACCACCCGACTGCACTCAGCCCGGAGCCAAACTAGAGTGGTCCCCAGAGTGCCAGCGGGCTTTTGACAAATTAAAAGCCCTTTTTACGTCGGAACCTGTATTAGCCCACCCGAATGAACTTAAGAAATTCATTGTCCAGGTTGACGCCTCAGACGTTGCTATGGGAGGGGCGATCCTCCAAGAGGGGTGGATGGTAAATTGCACCCCCTTGCCTATGTTTCCAGGAAATTTAACGATACTGAACGGAATTGGTCGGTGTGGGAAAAAGAAGCTGGATCGATCCGCTTAGCGTTGGCTACCTGGCGCCATTGGCTGGAGGGGGCGCGAGTCCCGTTCGAGGTCTGGACTGATCACAAAAACCTCGAGCTGCTTCGCTCCCCCGTTCCTTGAACGCCAAACAGCTCCGCTGGGCTGATTTCTTCTCCAAGTTTAACTTTACACTACACCACTTCCCGGGGACATCTAACTCGCTGGCCGATGCACTGTCACGCCTCCCTCAACACGACAGCAAGAGGGAGGAGATTCATGACTCGGTTTTCACTCCTTCCCAGTTGGGAGGGGCAGTAACAACTCGGAGGCAGGCCAAACTCTTTCCCCCCTCGCCTAACCCTCCTCCAAATGACTGGGCGGTGAAATTCTCGACAACTATGTCGGACGCGGATAGGGAGGAGGTGGAGGGGGAAGAAGGAATGTCCCAGGATGCGCACGGCTGCTGGACTAAAAATAACAAACTCTTTGTCCCACGGTCCCTCAGGGGGGAGGTGATGGGTTGGGCGCACGGATCAAAGCTGGCTGGACACACAGGATTTGTAAAATCTCTCCAGCTCCTACAAAGGCAGTTTTGGTGGCCGGGGCTGAGAAAAGACGTTTCACTCTTCACGTCAGCTTGTCAAACGTGCTTAATGAGTAAACCTCGGCCCGGTAAACCCCCGGGTGCTCTGCAACCCCTCCCTATGCCGGCTTGGCCGTGGCAGGTGATCTCTATGGACTTTATCACGGATCTACTCCCTAGCGGGGGAAAAACTGTCATATGGGTGATAGTGGATCTCTTTACCAAGCAAGCTCATTTCGTTCCGTTTGCCACCATCCCCTCTGCCAAGAAACTAGCCTCTGCGTTCTTGCAACACGTGGTGAGGCTCCACACTTTACCTTCTAAAGTGATCTCGGATAGGGGGTTCAATTTGTTTCACGGTTCTGGAGCGAACTTATGTCACTGCTTGGGGTGGAGAGGGGGTGAGCAGTGCATACCACCCGGAATCCGATGGGCAGACCGAACGTGTAAATCAGACTTTGGAACAATACTTGCGCTGTTTTTCCAACTTTCAGCAGGACGATTGGCATTCTCTTTTGCCTTTAGCTGAGTTCTGTTACAATAATACTCAGCACTCGTCGACGGGGATGTCCCCGTTTAAAGCGGTTCATGGATATGACGCCCCGCCTCTGCCATTTTTGAATTCTCCCGACCTCCCGGCGGGGGACGCTGGAGACTGGTGCAAACACTTGCAGGAGGCGTGGGTCTCGTTAGCCAAGACTCTAGAGGAGGCTAAGAATGCTTACAAACTCCAGGCCGACAAGAAACGTAACCTTGCCTGGATTCCAAAATGTGGAGAGTTTGCTTATTTGTCCACGCAACACTTGCGTCGCATTCAGCCGAGTCGCAAGCTCGGTTGGAAATATATAGGTCCCTTTGAGATTGTGAGAGTGATTAACAATGTAACTGTTGAACTTGCTTTACCTAAATCTCTAAAGTCTGTTCATCCTGTTTTTCATGTAAGGCTTCTACGCCAGGCGCCTGAAGAGAACAAATGGCGACCACAACGGCCGACCCCGCCTCCGCTGCTGGTGGGGGGGAACCTCACTACGAAGTATCACAAATCTTGGACTCTAAGATCTCTCGCAATTGCTTGTTTTATCTGGTTGAATGGGTTGACTTTGGGCCGGAGCAGAGGGAGTGGGTGCGGGCGGAAAATGTTCTGGCCCCCGGCTTATCCGAGCGTTTCACAAGTTGTACCCCCATAAACCAAAGGGGTAGGCTTATTTTCGAGGGGGCTGCATGTCAGGTAGCCCTGCCATGATGGATGGAGGGGAGGGGAGGATGGCTCTGGGCGCCTTAGTGGCGTGACAGGCGGGAGGTTGGAATCTGGGGAGTTGTTGATTTATGCTTAGGGTGTGAGAATGGAATGTAGCTCTGGTTACCCCTATCTTCCGCAGACTGGACATTCTGACCTTGAGGAATCAAGCTGCGAGCTTTACTATCGCTTTCAAAGCTGCAGCTTTGCTGTGAATAATGGGGGCGTTGGGAACTTCATTAGCGTAGTAACTTTCGATTCCCAATCGCATGTTATTCCTTGGCTGGTAGAAGGGGGGGTCCCCATTCACCCCCTTCCCTGTATAACCGCTTGCTTTCTGTAACCAAGTCATTCTGAACAATGTACCTGCTTCAGTGACCTTTTCTATTGCAGCTCTATAATAAATGCTATCCTTGCTTGCATTACAAGGCCTGGTGTTTTGCTGACTAAGTTAGGACTCCTGACAATTAGCCTTCTTGGCATCTTTTCTCTGAACATGGAGGTTGCCCCGCTTGGATACTATGCCTCCTAATCATCATTGATGACTAACTTTTCAGTCCTACAGCAGTAAAGACTGCAGATTATTTGTGTCATATAAAGAAGTACTACTTCTTATCTACTACAAACCATTCATGAAGTTATTCACACTTCCCATCATTCATCACTTTCATTTTGGTTTGCTTCTGTTGTCTGTTTAAAAATCTTTTGAGTGCTGGATAACCAGGATAGTACATAATGCTCCCTAAATTTGGCACACTGTAGATTTTGGCTGAGGGGTGTTCTTTTTTGACTGCGTTTGCCTCTTGAGGCCTTCGGCCTGCTAGGTCAAGAAGGCTCTTCACCAGTCTTTCTTTTACAGGTGATCTAGAGTTTTCCCAATGTGCTGTTAATCTGGCAGTGACCCCCATTGATTTTTGATACATTGCAGAAATTTACAAACTGCGTGGTTTGCCTTTCTCACTGAGACTCAAGACAAAAAATGTGGTATAAATAAGTGCAGTCAAATAGCATAAGACATCCAGTTAATAATGCAATAGGACTAGGACAACAAAAAAATATTTGGACATATGTCACGAGACAAAAAAAAGGCATTGCAAAAGTAGAAAACAATGCAGTAAGGACAGGACAATATATAAGCAAATAGGGGAATGGACTGCACTACTGTTCCCTTTATAGAAGTGTCCTCCTGAACCATCCTGTTATACTGCAGCCTTCTTCCCTTTATAAAAATGGCATATTACTCTGAAATTATATTCCTTTTTGTATTTTTTGGAGTGGTCCATTCTGCACGTCTCATCCCCTTCTCTTGATTTTTTTTTCTTGCTGTGGCGTTTTAGGGCAGTGGCCAGTCTAAATACACCCTTCAAGCCTGCAGATCCTAATATGGATGTAATGGAATTGATCAGAGCTATTCCGGTCTTTGATTATCAGCTCTATTTCCAAGAACCAGTGAGTACTTAAAGCCAATTAATTTGTATTGTGGGGTACCCGGGTCAAGCCATGCCAGAATCCAAACCTGGGAAGAGAATTTCCAGGCCAGGATCCCATCTGCCCACTGCTGGATCTACACTGTTTAAGCAGGAACCTAAAGAGGAGGAAATGGAAGAGACTAGTCTATTGTCCAAGCCAGGACAAAGGGCCACACTCAAATCATGTAGAATCAGCCAAAGCAGAGGCTTTTTATGGCGAGCCAGTGGTATAGAATGCTGTTCCCCTAAAGGCCTACAGGATAATTCTTTGAGCTATGGGCCAGCTTCAGCCAATGAGATACCTGGTTCAAGCCTCAGACTCTGCCATATTGGGTAAAAAGGAGCTTTCTTCCTGCCAGTCACTGGGTACTGGTAGTCCATAAGTACCATTCTTTGGTCTTAACTGGTTTGAATCTTTTTTTTCCTCTGTGTGTACAAAATTAGAAAGCATCTAGGGAAGCCATTTGGCTGAGCACGGAGAACTTTAATGTGTAGAAACATTCAAGTCGTAACATAAAATAAAGGTACTGCTGGCAGAATAACTTTTGAACCTTGCCATGCGACAAGGTCTCGGATTTCAAAGAGGCATTACATAAGAACATAAGAGAGAACATAAGAGAAGCCAATATTGAATCAGGCCAATGGCCCATCTAGTCCAACACTCTGTCACACAGTGGCCAAAATATACCAGTTGCCATCAGGAGGTCCAGCAGTGGGGCCAGGGCACCAGAAGCCCTCCCACTGCTGCCCCCTCCAGCACCAAGAATAGAGTGCATCACCTGCCCCATTACTGGGACAGAGAAGCAAGCAGAAACATCAACGGCCCTTTTAGAAGCACAAAACCCAAATGTGGTCTTAATTGGTTCCTGGCACAGATTATAACTTGCAGCCCCCTCCCTCCCCCCCCCTCAAGGCAGCAAACTTAAAAGGAGTTCTAAGCAAAGCCGGAGATCCTTGAAAGACTGGGCTAGATGCAAAGCAGATGCTCTGCCGCTGAACCCTGTCTCCCCCTCCTTCCTCCGGCCACTAGGCAAATGTTTCCTTTGCAGAATATTGCCTCTTTTTAAGGCACAGCTGGGATTTTTAAAAAAATTGTATTTCAGAGTATACAAAGTGATACTTTGCCTCTGAACCCCAACACCAGCCTTGTAAATCTCTCTGAGCCAGCATAAGAGCTGTTTTCTTTGCCATGGGTTTGGGAGGAGGCTATAGCTAGGGATGCCAGCTTCCAGATGAGACCTGGGGATCCCCCAGAACTACAGCTCATCTCCGGACTACAGAGATCAATTTTCCTGGAGAAGACGGCTGCTCTAGAGCATTGGACCCCACTGATATCCCTCCCCTCCCCAGGCTCCATCCCCAAATCTTCAGGCGTTTCCCAGCCTCAATCTGGCAATCCTACCCCTCCCCCATCCCCTGCCTGTGGCCAGGGGGGACTTGGTAACCCTAGTCTGAACTGGCAGAGACGGACCAAGAGAGAGATCTTGGAGTTGTAGTAGATAACTCGCTGAAAATGTCTAGACAGGGTGTAGCTGCAATAAAGAAGGCCAACGCTATGCTGGGGATTATTAGGAAGGGAATTGAAAACAAATCAGCCAGTATCATCATGCCCCTGTATAAATCATTGGTGCGACCTCATTTGGAATACTGTGTACAGTTCTGGTCACCACATCTCAAAAAGGATATTATAGCATTGGAAAAAGTGCAGAGAAGGGCAACTAGAATGATAGGAGGATTGAAACACCTTCCCTATGAAGAAAGGTTAAAACGCTTGGGGCTCTTTAGCTTGGAGAAACGACGGCTGAGGGGTGACATGATCGAGGTTTATAAGATTATGAATGGGATTGAGCAGGTTGAGAAAGAAGTACTTTTCTCCTTTCCTCACAATACAAGAACTCGTGGGCACTCCATGAAATTGCTGAGCAGTCGGGTTAGAACAGATAAAAGGAAGTACTTCTTCACCCAAAGAGTGATTAACATATGGAATTCACTTCCACAGGAGGTGGTGGCAGCTACAAGCATGGACAGTTTCAAGAGGGAATTAGATAAACATATGGAGCAGAAGTCCACCAGTGGCTATTAGCCACAGGGTATAGATAGGAACTCTCAGTCTGGGGCAGGTGATGCACTCTATTCTTGGTGCTGGAGGGGGCAGCAGTGGGAGGGCTTCTAGTGTCCTGGCCCCACTGCTGGACCTCCTGATGGCAACTGGTATATTTTGGCCGCTGTGTGACAGAGTGTTGGACTAGATGGGCCATTGGCCTGATTCAACATTGGCTTCTCTTATGTTCTTATGTTCTTATGTTCTGGCAATAACTAGGTACTTGCCAGTGGATACGCCTTCTGCCTGCAGGGGCTCTGCCCAGTCTAGCAGCGAGAAAAACAGCTTTACACTATCCAGACACCAGGACTTGAGGCTTTCTCACACTAGGCAGGGAATAGCTGACTGCTTTGGGGTGTTGAGCACAAACCCTGCCCAGCTGAAAAGGATTTCTGGGCCTACAGAGTGCCTTTCCTTGTTGTTCTCCTGCCAGGCTCGTAGTTCCAATTAAAGGGATGAATTATTGAACTCGCCCAATTGCCGCGCAAGGTTATTGCTTTCCAGGGCTTGTTTTGGCAGGCGTTGATTATGCAAATGCATTTCTTCCCCAAATTACCCTCCATCTTAGTTTCTGCTCTGATTTGGGGGTGGGGGGGAGGCATTTCACTGTTAGGAAAGCTACGAGATGCCTTTAAAATAATACTGCTGCGAAGGGCCCTAGAGAGAGGTGACCTGACTATACCAGGAGTCTTAAGTGGTCATTTTGGGTCATGGTATTTTTCACTGGGATGGACAGCGGCAACCCAGACCCTGACCCCCAGAGACCTTACCAAAGGGAAGATAAAAACTTTTTCCCACAGCCATAATTATAGGGGTGAATTAAAATTTATTTCCCAAAGTTTAAGAGATTTCAACATTTTAGTATTATCTTTCTCTTTAAGGGTGCACATGTCCGGCTGCACAGGCTGAAGCGTGCCGAAAGCGGTTCAAACAGTGTGTCTGAACGCACCCAGTGTGTATTTATAGAACACCAAACTGGCATGTGTGTTCCATTAACTGTGGTGTCCTCACTGCTAGGCAACAGCACCCTTCTAACAGAATCCGAGCACTGTGTGAAAAAAATACTGTAGTGTTCCCTTCTGTTTCCCCATGCACTGAGAAGTTCCTAGCACAATGCTCTTGTGTTTATCTTTCTTGGGTTGAAAAAACACTGGAAGCTTCGTGTCTTTATAATACTTGTTTAGCCTAAGGGTCTCTGCAAGCAGAAGATATCAGAAGCAAATGGTTACTCCTGTAACAGAGCCCCAAAGAGCAGCTTATACATAAGCAGCACCTCCTTTCTTCAGGCTGAACCCCATTCCGGTTAACAATTCTCTGTCCCTATCTGTTTCTGGCTGTGCAGAGCCCTCAGCCTCCATCTTGGTAGGCGAACATCTGTTCAAGAGATCATAGTGCTTAAGAAATAGTAACATTCTTTCAGCAAGACACTGAGTTGCTCATTTTGATTTTTGTATTTCTAATGATCTAGCTAGTCAAATTCTTTCCACCACACTGCTGGTCCCTAAATCAGTTTCCTGGAGAAGACCATGGCCTCTCTATCAATATGGGAGCTGACCATTCTTTGCCTTGAGGGGGTATCAAGGGATCAGTGCCTGGTGTTTGGATGAGATTTTCTGTGAAAGGCCAAGAGGTTCATGGTACTTTTTTTTTTAAAAATGTGACAACATGCTAGGCTCTCTCACCTCTGGGGGAAAAAATTACTTTGGACATGGAAAGCGCCCATTCAAAACCTCCTTCCCAGAGTACAGTTGATAGATCTTTCCATAAATCAGGAAGGGTTGTCCAGTGCTCATCCAAGCCTGCAATCCCAAGCTGATCAGCAGTTTGGCTTCCAAGGGTTTAGCACTGCAGCAGCATACAGCAGTAATCCAATCTAGCTTTGCAAAGAAGGACTCCCATTACTCAACCAAGAGCAGGGAAGGGCAGTCCTGAAAATTCAATGGAACTGAAACAATTGGAAATTGGAGCTGACTGGCTTGGTCAGCCTAGAGTGATAAGGGGCTATAAAATTTGCTCCTTACGCACTTTGACTTCTTTGAGGTAAACAAACATCTGAAAGGGTATTTTTTAAAAAAGTTGTGAACTGTTTATTAAAAGCAAGCCATATGCGATGGCTCTTGATTGCTTCTTTATTTATTATTATTTATTACATTAAGCTTCTATACTTCCCTCCCTGCAAGCGGGCTCAGGGCGGTGCACAAGTTCATATAAAATACAATAAATAATCTAAAAGTACGGATCCATAAAACCTAACATCTACATGGCACTGTAGTGCAAAGTTCTGATCCCCCAATTTAAATTAGCATGGGGGCAGTGTGTCCCTCTAAGCTGCATTAGCGTGAGCTAGCTCATAGTTTTTTAGCCTCCGGCTCACACATTTTTGTCTTAGCTCAGGAAGGATGGCTCCAGAGCAAACTAATTTATGCCGTAGCCAAATTGCTCGCTCACAACTTTAATGCCAGTAGCTCACAGAGTAGAATTTTTGCTCACAAGGCTGCTGCACAGCTTAGGGGGAGCATTGCATGGGGGGAGGAGGGTAAAAAGCAGTGGGCTGGCTAGTTGTTAAAAACCGTTGGAACCGTTAAAAGCCATTGCTGTCCTCAACCATATGCTTGGTGGAACATCTCTGCCTTCCAGGCACAGCAGAGTTATAACAAGTGCCTGATGTTAGTAGGCAGAGAATTCCACCAACTTGGAACCAGGACCGAGAAAATAGTAGCCCTGTTAGTGTGCTGTAGAAAATAGAACAACTTTTCTTGTTTTTTAAAAAATTCTCCTCCTCTTTTCCATACTTTTCTCCTCCATTTGCTCTCTCTAGGCCAACCAAGCCAGTCAGCTCCAATTTCCAATTATTTCAGTTCCATCGAATTTTCAGGACTTTTCTTCCCTGCTATTAGCCACAGGGTATAGATGGGAATTCTCCGTCTGGGGCAGGTGATGCACTCTATTCTTGGTGCTTGGTGGGAGCAGCAGTGGGAGGGCTTCTAGTGTCCTGGCCCCACTGCTGGACCTCCTGATGTCACCTGGTATTTTTGGCCGCTGTGTGACAGAGTGTTGGACTAGATGGGCCATTGGCCTGATCCCACATTGGCTTTTATTATGTTCTTATGCTCCTGATACACTTTCGAAAGATTTATTGGCTGAGCTAGGGTTGCCAACTCTGGATTGGGAAATTCCTGGAGGTTTGGGGGTGGAGCCTGGTGAGGGTGGGGTTTGGGGAGGGGAGAGACCTCAGCCAGGCTGTATAGTTCACCCTCTAAAGCAGCCATTTCCTCCAGGGGAACTGATCCCTGTTGTCTGGAGATCAGTTGTAATTCCAGGCCCCACCTGCAGGTTGGCAATCCTAGTCTGAGCGGACAAAATTATGGAGCTGGGTGGAAGGAAAGGAAGGAGGAAACAGACTGCTGGAAACAACAGTCTTATTAGGAGTCTGTATCCTGGCGATTACTGTAGTAGCCCTGAGCTTTGCTGGTTGGTCTTACCTTGCTCCAGTGCTGGCTTAGTTGATGGGTTTAGCAGGGTATGCACATGTTTGTCTCCTTGTAGTAAACTTTGCAGAAAGGCACAGCAAGTGGATAGTCAGAGGGACTGCTCTTTATCCTGCCTTCCCTGCACCCTAGTGGCTGCAGTGCAGTACTGTATTAGGGGGAGGGGAATAAATCAAGATGCATTCTGCATGCAGCATGGGGCTAGTTCTGGGCCCCTTGTCGTGAGATTTTTACTTAAGAACGTAAGAAGAGCCTTGCTGGGCCAAACCAGTGGTTCATCTAGTCCAGCATCCTGTCTCACACAGTGACCAACCAGAGCCAGTTTGGTGTAGTGGTTATGTGTGTGGACTCTAATCTGGGAGAACCGGGTTAGATTCCCCACTCCTCCACTTGCAACTGCTGGATGGCCTTGCGCAAGCCATAGTTCTTTCAGAGCTCTCTCAGTCTCACCTACCTCACAGGGTGTCTGTTGTGGGGAGAGGAAATGGAAGGAGTTTGTAAACTACTCTGAGACTCTGAGTGAAGGGCAGGGTATAAATCCAATCTCCTCCTCCTCTTCTTCCTCCTCCTCCTCCAAAGGGGCAACAACAGGGCATAGAGGCCAAGGCCTTCCCCTGATGTTGCCTCTTGGCTCTGGGATTCAGAGGTATAGTGCCTCTGAATGTGGAGGTTCCCCTCAGTCACCATGACTAGTAGTATTCCTACAATTTGCTTCCTGTCATTTAACAAATTTCTAATCCATAAGAGAACCCATCCTCTTATCCCATGACTGCTTAGTTTACTCAGGAGTATTTGGTGAGGTATCTTGTCAAAAGCCTTTTGAAAATCCAAGTAGGCCACTGTTGATCTTGCATGCTTACTTGAAAGCAAGTCCTACTGTGATCAGTGGGGCTTACAATTAAACCTCTATTGGACTGCAGCTTTAACCTAAGTATTTAGAAGTACTTTTTAAAATGGGGGGAAAATAATAACCCTACTTGCTCCCGGTGTGGGGGAGGAATATCTGTCCATTAATGTGTCAAAATTATCTTTGGGGGGGGAAAGGGACAAGCTTGTGGCACTCCTCTGCAGGGAAAATGAAACAAGCCAAACAAAAAAAACCTCGCTCCAGTGTATGAAACTGGAAAGCGTAGCTCAGTGTGACTAAATGAGTGCCAGGGCCGAGAGCGACTTCTGCGTTGTATTATGGAGACATTTGTATCTCCGGAAGCGCACATTTCCCCCTCTTTTGTTTCCTTTTTCTCTTTAGTCGCTTATAAGGAAAAACAGAATCAGCAGAGCAGTTTAATTGCAGGAAGACAAAATGCCCCTTTTCCCTCAGATGGCAGCTGAACAAAGCCCCAGTGAAAAGAGACGGGGCCGCAGAGCCTCTCGCTGCTCAAACTGTAGGCCCGACATGCCTTGGTTTGCAGGGGGTCGTGGTGCTGGCAGACAATCGGAGCCCATTAAGAAGACAGAAAAGGCAGGCCAGTCATTCAGCGTTTTAGCTCTGCTTTAATCTGTTTAATGGGTGTAATTAATCAAGTGAAGCTTTGGTTGCATATTAATTCCCCCCTCCCCCCCAAAAAATGTTACAGCTCACAATAAGCAAAAACGGATTCCAGGAGGAGGCCTGAGCAGTGAGAATGGGCTGGCAAACGTGAGGCTGAATTTGGCTTAGCTCATGTTGGGGGCGTTGGGGATGCCGGTTGGCCCTCAGCAGAACGAAAGAGGATCTCACTGTAATGGATTCAGAAATAGGGAGGGGCCATGGCTTAGTGGTAGAGGGCCTGCTTTGCATGTGAAAAGTCCCTGGGTTCAGTCCCCAGCACCTGCAGTTAAAAGGACCAGGTAGTAGGTGTGATGTCTAAAAGACCTCTGTCTGAGACCCTGAAGAGCCACCACTGGTCTGAGCAGAGAGTATTGACCTCGAGAGACCAATGGTCTGATTCAGTATAAGGCAGCTTTGTATATTCACCAGCACTCTTCCATTACCCTCCTCCCCGGTGACTTGCACCCAGCCTGGAGAACAACCTTTTGAATTCTTTGTATTTAACTTTTCTCCTAACAGGGTGTGGCAGAGGCTGAACTGGAAAAGAACCTGAGAAGGTCTTTCACAATCATGATCCGGGCAACTACGAAAGAGGTCAGTGGGTTCCATGGATGGCTGTGGCTAGAGAGGGAAGGAGGAGGCATGATGGTAGCCTCTGCGGAAGTTCTAAAAGGGGGCGCTGCAGCAGACATCTGTCTGGAAGGCACGGATGTCCCTACCCAGTTTCTTTTTTAAATATTTTTATCGTTTTTATCTCTACACACTACAGGGTATAGGGAAAAGGGAGATTCTAAACTAAAATACAGAGTAAGAATTAATATTTCTACCTTAAGCAGTGCAAACAAAATTAGCTGTGGTGTGTTCATCTTAGTAAATAATCAAAAAAGAAAGGGCAGAATTTCAGAATCAGGTTATTTAGCGGCTTTCTTCCCTCCACGTTTGTGTTTATCAAAGGGCAGCTTAACCTTAAATGATTTAGGAGCTGCAGCTCCTAGTTCTGATTCAGAGTCAAAAACTTCTTCTAAGGAGCTACTTGAAGAGCTGTCACTGCTTCTGGAACCATGTTCGCTAACGTCTTCTGTAATGATATTGTCCTCTAATTTTCCTTTTTCTTTCGCTGAACTTTGATGCTGTTCCAAAAATGCTTTTGCTTTAAGACCCTACCCAGTTTCTGTAGGAGATGGCTGTAGTGGCTGCCATGCAGCAGGATTTCTCCGTTGCCTGGCACACTGTCTTTCTGCACACCTGACCCCTCAGAATAAAGTTCAGGATGTACAGCTTCTTCGAAGTTTGGATGAAGATACTGAGTTTTCCAAAGAAGAACTTTGGCTTTTTTAACAAAAAGAGAGAGAGAGAACCAAAGCAAGTTTCTTGCCTCTATGGGTATAGAGATGGGCTTTGAAGCATGTGGACAATATCAAATGGCATCTTGTGAAATTGTAGTGAGGGCTCCATAGGCTTTCCAGAGGGAAGAACCCTTCTCTTTGACTAGTGGAAGCAGATCACATTACTCAAACTATGAAAATGTATGCAAACTGACAATGGTTTTTGCCAGCTAGAGAATGGTCCCCAACTTCGAAAAAACTTGGGTTATCTTGCCCCCCCTCCCAGTTTTTATTTATTGTATCTGGGTTCCATACAGCCGCAAGAACACTGAGCTAGCTGGGCTGTTGGTCTGACCTCTTGTAACAATTTATGGATTCTTTAGAGAGTTAACTTTCAAAGTTGCCAGAGCTTTCTCCTGATCTGAAGGAAGTCCCCATCTTCCCTGTTCCCTTGGATATTTGACTACCTTGCGACCTTCAGGTTTCAACTGCTGAGCTTAGCAGCTCCCAAAGCCCTTAGATCCACTAAACAATCTGCAGAGCTACATGGCTTTTCTCTCCAACCCCCCTTATGCTGACCTGGCTGCTAATCCCACTTTCTTCACTCTGTTTGCTTTCCTTACAGGATCAGCTGCCAGGAGTTTCACTTAAAGTCAGCAATGTACGAGAACGAGGTAAGAGCGTAAACCAAAGACAGGAGAGGAGTTCCGGTCCCATCACCATGGGGTTAAATTTGGTCCTTAATCAGAGAGTTCTACTGCTTCATCTGATTCGAGAAGAGTGTATCTTATCTGTGCTGATCAGCATACTTCAGTCTGCAGTTCCTGTGCGTTGGTGGTGGGATGTACCGTCAAGTCACAGCTGACTTATGGTGACTCACTTTGGGGTTTCAAGGCAAGAGATGATCAGAGGTGGATTGCTGTTGCCTGCCCCTGAGTAGCAACCCTGGATTTCCTTGGTGATCTCCTATCTGAGTACTAACCAGGGCTGACTCTGCTTAGCTTTCAAGATCTGTGCATACAATAACATACAAATAACATTCAAACCTTTAACAATAATTGTTATTATTGAGCATCTGAATCAACTTGAGATTGTGAGCTATATGCTGTGTTGTGAATACTGTTTGCAGTCTTTTTCCTGAAGTGGTGTCAGAGGGCTAAAGCTCTGTATTATCGTTTACACTATGTTCATTGTTCTGTGTTTACTATCTTGTCCTTCGCTTTTGCACCCGCGTAGAAATGCCAGCTGCAACGTGGGAGAATACTCTCCTGCCACCTCGTCTTATCACAGCGGCATTGAAGAATAGGCTTTGGAGCATTCCTCAGTCTGGGGAATTTTCCAGTCCTACGTGACTAGGTGGTGGTGGGGGTAGTACTCCCGAGCATTAAGTAATCCTCCCGCTGGGAGTTTCCCGCACACGCGCTAAAAGTTCATTTGCTAGTTTTGGCTTTGCATCATGCTATATCAATGTCTGACTGACCCCATGCCTCCATTCCTGACAATAGCAGTATTACTGTGGGCAACAGCATTGTATTCCAATAAAGCATCTCTTTACCTGAAGAATGCCTGGATCTACTTGCTATTGAGCCTGACAAGCAGTTGACTGTATGGTTGTACTTTTGAAGAAGCTTGGATAGAGCACGATAAACTACAGCTAGCTGTCATGTGAAAGGAACAACTGGAATCTTTATCACTGTTCTTATGTTTTGCATGATTTATTAGGCGTATCCTGAGGGAACTCCAAGTATTTAATGTGTCAGCTGGCATACACATTCAACTTCGTCCTTTGTGGTTTCCTGTATTACAACAATGGATGAATAGTTTTGATACTATAATAATATGAAAACATAAAAATTCTTTTCACATTATTGTTAAAGGTTTGAATATTATTTGTAAATTATTTTATACACAGTTTTGTTTGGTTGTAGCTTCCTTACTGCGTATCTCCAGTTTTCGTGTTTTGATCAGCTTCCAAGATCTGACAAGATTGGGCTAGCCTGGGCCATCTGGGTTGGGGCTGCTAAGAACATCAGAGCATAAGAGAAGCCAATGTTGAATCAGGCCAATGGCCCATCTAGTCCAACACTCTGTCACACAGCGGCCAAAATATACCAGGTGCCATCAGGAGGTCCAGCAGTGGGGCCAGGACACTAGAAGCCCTGCCACTGCTGCCCCCCTCCAGCACCAAGAATAGAGTGCATCACCTGACCCAGACTGAGAGTTCCTATCTATACCTTGTGGCTAATATATACATGAATGTAGTGCCATTTTAAAAAATTATTCAGGGAGATGCAACAGCTTTCAGAATAGTGCTGTGCTGACAGATGCAAATGAAATGTGTGAGTTGACAGGAGCTGATAGGCAGACGTGCAGCTGTGTGTTTCTGTTCTGAAACATTCTTGCTCCAAGCTCTGGGCCATGCCATTTGCAATTGATTATGGCGGCGGCACATTCATTGCATCATGGGGCTGAGGTTGGCTTGGGGGCGCTTCACAGTCATCTCCATCAGAATAAAGATAAGCATTTTTTAGGGTGATGATGCCAAAGGGATGCAAACCCTTTTTGTTTTGTGATCGACTAAGATCACCCATGGGATATGTACAAGGGAGCTTTGGCCACATTATAAATTGGCTTCCTTTACCCTTAATGAGGTCAGCAATTGGCCAAAACTGAGTGGGTGTATAGCAGTGCAACAGCACATCTAGTGCATGATCCTTGATCAGTCGGAGTCATGTAAGGCAGGGGGTGTCAAGCATAAGGCCCGGGAGCTAGAACCGGCCCATCCAGGGCTCTTATGCGGCCCACAAGCAACTGGTACAAGGGAGGGCGTGCTGGGGGAGAGGGCGGAGCCAGTCCATTGTGGCTTCAGCACGGCAGAACAACCTCATCTGCAGCAATCAAGCATCGTGGGAGCCATCTGCCCAGTGTTTCCCTGCTGCCTCTCCAGTCCACGTATGTGGGTTTTCCTCTGCACCCCACTCCCAGCCCACGGGGCTTTGCAGTGTTGTTGTTGTTCAGTCGCACAGTCGAGTCCGACTCTTCGCGACCCCATGGACCAGATTACGCCAGGCCCTCCTGTCTTCCGCTGTCTGCTGAAGTTTGCTCAATTTCATGTTCGTTGCATCGATGACACTGTGTAACCATCTCATCCTTTGCCGTCCCCTTTGACCTTCAGTCTTTCCCAGCTTTGCAGTGAGGATATGCCAACTCGGACCTTACTAGCTGCTGTCCTTTATACGGTTTCTATCTCCGGTACCTGGCATTACGTTTTATGGCATACATGGTCCAGCCCGACAAAGCAACATTTATGTCAGACCTGGCCCTCATAACAAATGAGTCTGACATCTTTGATGTAAAGAATGAAAAAAAGAGAGAGAAACTAGCCATTGACACAATAACAGTGACAAAAAAGAGGGAAGGAAGAAGCTATAAATGTTAATCAATAAAAAGATTTAAGTTGGGTGGATGGTACCCCAAACTCACTAGTTGTGCTGGTGGAAAGTGCTGTCAAGTCCCAAACAACTTACAGTGACCCTGTAGTGTTTTCAAGGCAAGAGGCGTTCAGAGGTGGCTTGCCATGGCCTGCCTCTGCAAAGCAACTCTGGTCTTCCTCGGTGGTCTCCCATCCAAATGCTGACCAGGGCTGGCCCTGCTTAGCTTCTGAGGTCTGATGAGCCTGGGCCATCCCTGTGAGGTCCCCAAATCGCTACTGGGGAGCTAAAAAGTAAACACGTTCATCTCAGCTGTAATAGTCTTCCTTGTGTTACAGGAGGACTTCTGGTGGGACTTCCTGAAGATCCACCCTCGAGTTCCCTTTTGCCAGAGCCTGTTCTCCAGTACTACATCCAGCAGTATCAGAAGTCTGGATTCAGGTCAGTGCAGAAATGACCTTTCTTTGAGTCTTCTGGGAAAATGTGAAAGTGACTTCATTGATTCCAAGTGGTCCTTAATATTTTTATTCCCAGAAGTGGCTTTGTTCCATAGATTTGATTGCTGACTCTCAATTTTATGTCTCCTTTTTTATCTCTCAGATCTTTTGAGTGCAGTTTTCACAGTTTGCATTTTTCCTGATCTTTTTAGTTTTTTAACATTTATTTTATAGTTTATATAAAGTTTGATTTTTATGCTGTGAACTGTCCTTGGGCCAGATTGCAGTAGGCAGGATATATTATATGGGGGAAATGCTGTGCTTCCTCTCCAGGGAACCCAGCCCAAGGTGGCATACAAAATAAAGCATGATAGAAACATTAAAGGTTATTAAACCCCAGAATTAAAAACCCACCTGGGGCATAAAAATATAGATCACTGAGCAGTTTAAAATAAGAGATTTCAGACTAAAAGCATGCTATAAAATAATGTTAAAAGATCATTCCCCCCAATTAAATATAAATTAAATATATACAGTACATTTTCTAAGCAAAGAAGAAGAGGAGATTGGATTTATACCCCGCCCTTCACTCGGAGTCTTGGAGCAGCTTACAATCTCCTTTCCCTTCCCTTCCCCACAACAGACACCCTGTGAGGTAGGTAGGGCTGAGAGAGCTCTTTCAAGGAATGCTCTTGAGAGAACATCTCTGAGAGAACTGTGACTGACCCAAAGTCACACCAGCAGCTGCATGTGAAGGAGTGGGGAATCAAACCCAGTTCTCCCAGATTAGAGTCTGTGCTCTTAACCACTACAACAAGCTGGCTCTCATAAGCTGGTGCACCTGCTGCTGTTGGGCTAGGCCAGTGTCCAGGAAAGGTTACAGTTGCCCCTTTCTTGTGATTACTGCTGGAGCTATAGGCCTGTGAAGCGCATGGTCTTACAGTTAACCGAATGGCATTTGTAGCCATAAGACAGTGGTGGCCTGCATCTTTGGACACTTGGGGCAAATGTGGGATGTCCATTCCTTTTGTGTCATGCTTATGACAACTTCCAGATAGATCTGGCTAACCACTGCTGAAAACAAAGATGGTAGGCAAGGAAGAGACACACCATGACCACCACTTCCAGCTGACCCAACAGGGCTGTATTATGCTTGGGGACTGCAAAGCTTGTACTGAGAGGGCTACATAGCTGTGCATTGGACATGGGCACCAAGGAGGTATAGCAGCAGCAAGAACTTCTAATAAGCCTGCTCCTTACCCTTTTTGTCTTTCAGGGGCCCACTGAACTGGTACCGGAACATGCAGGCAAACTGGAGCTGGAACGCCTCTGCACAAGGCAGAAAGGTATTGGGAGTGGGGGGAAAGAAATGGTGCCTTCTCCTTGGAGTTCTAGAAGTTTGTATTGTCCGTGCATTTTCATCCTGCCCTTTTCCCAAGGGCAGCGCACAGGATTCTTTCTCCTCTTGGGACCGCAGTGGGAGGTGAGACGGTTCTGTTCTGCTGACGGAATCCCCAGTCTGTCAGCAGAGATTTACTCAGGGATCCAGGCTGATGAGCCTCAGGTTCAACTTTCTACTTTGGTCATGAAGGTCGCTGAGTAACTGTGAGACAGGCACTCTGCCTCAATGTAACCCATTCTTCAGGGTTGTTGGGTGGATCAGATGGGGAGGGGACAACTTTGTGTTCAGTTCGGAGCTGCTGGGAGGAAGAGTGAGATAAACATTTGATAAATGGGTGGGAAGGAAGTGGGATTGTTGCTCTCGTAAAATGGCTCTGACTAGAGGTCCCTGTCTTCATACATCCCAGTTATATCCCAGCCTCCTTCTCTGGGCGTGTACTTAGTGGCACTCCAGAACAGGATAGGAGATTATGCCCAGACTGTCCTAGCTTTTTAGGAAGGTTACTGCTCTGTGTCTCTGATCTGCTTCAGTCTCAGTCCTCTGAGCAAAAATCCTGTTCTTTAGTTATCTCTCTTATGCACCCTTCCTTACGGTAGCCTTTGGGGGAGGGATGATTTTTATCCTCACAAAAGATTTATGATATAGGCTAGGCTGAGATCTAGTGACTGGCCCAAGGGAAGTGTTACATAAATGTAGGGATCTGAACCCCAGATTTCCCCATCCAGAGGCCAACATCCTACCTGCTGCACTACACTGACTCTATTGTGGATATCCTGGTTTGTCTCTGTCCTAGAGTGAGAGCCAGGTGGATTTCTGCACTAAATAATCCAAATTCTGTATCTTAAGGGAGGGGAGGGGGATGTGTGTGTGTTAAGTGCCATCGAGTTGCTTCTGATTTATGGTGACCCTATAGATTAATGACCTCCAAAACGTCTTATTGTTAACAGCCTTGCTCAGGGCTTGCAAACTGAGGGCTGTGGCTGCTTTTATTGAGTCAATCCATCTCACGTTGGGTCTTATTTTCCTGCTGTCTTCTACTTTTCCTAGCATTATTGTCTTTTCCAGTAACTCTTGTCTTCTCATAATGTGACCATACAATAGCCTCAATTTAGTCATTTTAGCTTTGAGGGAGAGTTCAGGCTCGATTGTCTTTTTGGCAATCCATGGTATCTGTAAAACTCTCCTCCAACATCCCATTTTAAGTGAATCAACTTTTTTCCTGTCAACTTTCTTCAAATTAGCCCAGCCAAATTATATAGCTGTGGCTGGATAGGCCGCTGCCCCTACAGAAGGCAACCTCTGAACAACTCTCTGGAGTACCAAGATATCGTGGCTGAGGTGCTTTGGAGCTCACTTTACGACAGCAGGGTCCAGTGAAACCTTGCTTCATTTTCATTAGGTTCTCATTGGGTTATTGTCACACTTTAAAGTCTGGAAAAAACATGTGTTAAAGTCCAACCAAAGGATCTATCACGAAATGTAACGTCATTCTGGAGAGTTTCGTTAATGCACTACAGTGTTCTACATCTATAAAGGAATCCGGACTTTTATGTCTGTGAAGACTGCCTCGATGTGATTTATGTCTTTGATTTTTGTTGATCCTTTGGTTGGACTTCAGCGCATGTTTTTTCCAGTTTCCCTCTGGGTCTTTTTGTATGTGTTCCTGACTGGTTTCCATCTTCATGTGTACACCTTAAAGGCTAGCTGTGGCAGAGAGGTTAGCTCCAGCTGCCAGATGTTTGTATTACAGGGGTGCAGAGGGCAACAAAAACAAATTGTAAACTTTGGGACCAGAACGACATGACATGTAAGGAGCAGCAGTAGCTCTGCAGAGTGACATGTAACCAGGTTTGAGGATGATGATCTTTGTAGGGGTGGATCTTGTCTAGCGAAAGAAGTGCTGCCCTAGATGAAGGAGAGCCTGCCTACTGCAGAATGTTAGGCTTCCTGAAATCAGCCCCCACCCCCACCCCCGGCGGAGTCAGTGGATGCCCAGGAACACCAGGAGGAATGCAATGGGGATCTGCAGTAGGAGGGAGAAACTGCTAAAAATTGCCCTTCCTCTTTTCCCAGGTCAAAAGAGCCATCTGCAAGCTAGGTTCTGGGTCCAGAAGCACCTTGCAGACCAACAAGATTTTCCAGGGTATGAGCTTCTGAAAGTCAAGGCTGATGCAGGCTGCTTGTACCCCCCAAATCGTGTTGGTCACTAAGGTGCTACTGGACCTGAATCCAGCTGAGCAGGGGAACAGGATCTATGCCTAAGTACAGGAAGGTGGTGAGAGCCAGTTTGGTATAGTGGTTAAGTGCGTGGACTCTTATCTGGGAGAACTGGGTTTGATTCCCCACCCCTCCACTTGCACCTGCTGATGTGACCTTGGGTCAGTCACAAGCTCTAGCACAGCAGTTCCTGAAAGAGCAGTTTGTGTCAGAAGTTCTCTCAGCCCCGCCTACCTCACAGGGTGTCTGTTGTGGGGAGGGGAAGGGAAAGGAGTTTGTAAGCCGCTCTGAGACGCCTTTGGGCAGTGAAGGGCGGGGTATAAATCCAACTCTCTTCTTCTTCTTCTTCACTAATCCCTGAATACTTTTTTTTTTTTTTGGGGGGGGGGTGTCTACAAAGGCTCCTGTACCTTTGACCCTTCATGCATCTGACAAAAAAGCCTCTATGCTAGATGAGGCAGATTTTTGCAGCAGGAGACTAGCATAACTGATCCTCTGAGATTTGTCTCTGTTGTTCCAGCTCCACTGCTGCCTGGTCAGTTTAGCTCCACATATGTAGCTTCATTTCTGTCCCTGGGAGATGGTTGCTCACAGAAGATTTAGCAGCTTCATGTGAGCTTTCTCTGCCCTGCATGTCTCCGATGCAATTATTCCTGACCTGAATGGGCAACCCTTACAATAATGGATGGCTTTTCCCTGCCGCAACTGATCTTTGTTCTCGTTGCCTCTTTAAATCCACAGATCAGAGTGCCTGCTTTGATGGTCACCGCCGGGAAAGACAAAGTTCTGCATCCAAATATGAGCAAGCACATGGAAGAATGGGTGAGCAATCTGCGCTGTTGTCTCGTATAGCAAGATGCCGAAACTCACCTGGGATACACAAATTGGTTGTGGTTTGGACCAAACTCTGCCTTTCCATTGGCTATCTCAGAAGATAATCCCCACTGGAAGTTCAGGGTCTAATTGGGCAGGATGCTAGAAAATCCGTGAACTGATTGTCCCAATGTTTTTAAAACAGAAGTAGCAGCCACCCGTTTTCATCAATCGAAACCAATTCTTTCTTCGTATCTCCTCCTCCCCTAGCACTAGTCTTCATAGAAAGAATACAGCTTCCCATACTGTGTGCTTGCCATTTTCATTCCAAGACTAACAGTGTGTGTGGGGGGTATTTTCCAAAACCATGGGGGGGAATAGTTAAACACCTTCCTTCCTGCTCCAGTGTGACCAGAGTCCAACTCAGGGCAACATATGTCTGTTATTTATATATTTTTAAAAAACTGGAGCTGTCTACTCAGACTGGCAGTGGGCTCTTCAAAGTTTTTTATAAAGGCCTTTCCCAGCTATGCATGTAGAGCATTCACGCTACTCCCAAGTTATGGCCCCCGGGGTTCACACCTCTCAAGTGATGCAGTGCAGTTGTGCACAGAAGTATGACATCTTGTACTGGATCTGACTTTAATGAATTCCTTTCTAGATCCCTCAGCTGAGCCGTGGCCACATTGAGGAGTGTGGACACTTCACACAGATGGAGAGGTAAGTGGTGCTGAGAGCTGGAAAAGGATGGGAGAGGTATTAGAAGAGAAATACCTGAAGGTTGCTCAGGAGGAACAGAGGGTGGAGAATGCAAGGGTCTAGTAAACACACAGGAAAGATAATTCATATTCTTTGCTAAAAGTTCTGTACCAAGAAAGAAAAATATTTCAGTGGTCCAGATGTCCTCAGTCCAAAGCAACAGTATTTCAGCGTAGTTCAGTTACAGAGTCCAGCTATGGAGATACTACTTATGCATGGATAAAATTCATGGCTGCAGATTATGAGATGCACATTGGAGTGAGGATACAGTCTGTCCAGGCTGCATTGCTTTTTTGGATGGCATGCACATTATCTGACACACATATATATACAAATTGCCATTCTCACACAAAGAGTTGAACATCAACTCCTTCTTCACTTGCACCCTGAACTGGGTCAGGCCTGTATACATACACTTTCATATCTAATTTTTAAATTTTTAAAAATAAGACCCTAAAAATATGATGCACAAAAAGTGGCTCAAGAACCTTGAATAATTCTCAGAAATCAGTATTAGTACATCAGTATCCACAAAAAACCTTCCCCAAAATAAGAGAATCAGACAAGGTCTTAATGCTGACAATTATGGAGGATTGTGGCCCAGGATGGAGGTGAGGGCTGGTTTTTAAAAAGTGAGTTCCACAGCTATGGCAGCAAATCAGAACGGACTTGAATGGAAATAACTTCCCAGAGAGAGAAAGAGAGAGTGCGCTAAGATGTGGCACTAGAGAAGAAGTAAATAGTCAGGGGGGGTTTCATTTATTCTCATTTACTTTAGGCGTATGGGGTCAGCGAGTCATTGGTGTAGATTGCCATGTCAGTGTGGTGTAGCTGTTTGTGTGTGTGTGTGAACTGCTGTCAAGTTGCTTTGGACTTGACTCTATGAATTAGCGTTCTCCAAAATGTCCTGTCATTAAGAACATAAGAGAAGCCAATGTTGAATCAGGCCAATGGCCCATCTAGTCCAACACTCTGTCACACAGTGGCCAAAATATACCAGGTGCCATCAGGAGGTCCAGCAGTGGGGCCAGGGCACTAGAAGCCCTCCCACTGCTGCCCCCTCCAGCACCAAGAATAGAGTGCATCACCTGCCCCAGACTGAGAGTTCCCATCTATACCCTGTGGCCAATAGCCACTGATGGACTTCTGCTCCATATGTTTATCTAATTCCCTCTTGAGACTGTCCATGCTTGTAGCCGCCACCACCTCCTGTGGCAGTGAATTCCATGTGTTAATCACTCTTTGGGTGAAGAAGTATTTCCTTTTATCTGTTCTAACCCGACTGCTCAGCAATTTCATGGAGTGCCCACGAGTTCTTGTATTGTGAGAAAGGGAGAAAAGTACTTCTTTCTCAACCTGCTCAATCCCATTCATAATCTTATAAACCTCGATCATGTCACCCCTCAGCCATCGTTTCTCCAAGCTAAAGAGCCCCAAGCGTTTTAACCTTTCTTCATAGGGAAGGTGTTCCAACCCTTTTATCATTCTAGTTGCCTTTCTCTGCACTTTTTCCAATGCTATAATATCCTTTTTGAGATGTGGTGACCAGAACTGTACACAGTATTCCAAATGAGGTCGCACCAATGATTTATACAGGGGCATGATGATACTGGCTGATTTGTTTTCAATTCCCTTCCTAATAATCCCCAGCATAGTGTTGGCCTTCTTTATCTAGTCCAACACTCTGTCACACAGAGGCCAAAATATACCAGGTGCCATCAGGAGGTCCAGCAGTGGGGCCAGGACACTAGAAGCCCTCCCACTGCTGCCCCCTCCAGCACCAAGAATAGAGTGCATCACCTGCCCCAGACTGAGAGTCCCTATCTATACCTTGTGGCTAATAGCCACTGATGGACCTCTGCTCCATATGTTTATCTAGTTCCCTCTTGAAACTGTCCGTGCTTGTAGCTGCCACCACCTCCTGTGGCAGTGAATTCCATGTGTTAATCACTCTTTGGGTGAAGAAGTACTTCCTCTTATCTGTTCTAACCCGATTGCTCAGCAATTTCATTAGCAGCCATTCTCGTGTCTTGCAAACGGAGGGCCCTCGTGGCTTCCTTGATCGAGTCAGTTGTGTCAGGTCTTCCTCTTTTCCTGCTGCCCTCAACTTTTCCTGTCATTATTGTCTTTTCTGGTGACTCTTGTCTTCTCCTAATGTGACCAAGGTACGATAGCCCCAGTTTTGCCATTTTAGCTTGGAGGGAAAGTTCAGGTTCAATTTGGTCTGGGACCCAATTATTTGTCTTTTTGGCAGTCTTTTTGGTGTAGTTAGCGCAACAGAGTACGTGTTACAAAGCCCTCTTGCTTGTAGGGAGACAGCACAAGTACTTTGCATCACATATGTGGTGTGAGTTTTGTGCCCCCAAATGCCCACTGGCTCTTTTCTTTTTGACCACAGCAATAATGGCTCTGTGTGGAGGTGTGAGGAGATGAAAGGGGGGGAGCATTAAAGACACGTCTCCCTGCATGCTGCGGGCACAAGCAGCAAACCGCCGGAATGCATCTGGGAGGCACAAAACTCCCAGTGCCTGTGTGATACAAAGATCTTGCCGTGTTCCCCAGCAAACACAAGCACTCTGATGTGTGTAGACAGAGCCTCAGATTCAACACTGAGCTCAACCATTAGGCTTACCCAGGTATCTTTGTGCCAACTGTTTCTCATTGCCTAACCTAACTCACTGGGTAGTTGTGAAGACACCATGGCCAGGAGAACCCTATAGCTTGCCCTGAGTTCCCTGGGGAAAGGGCAGGATAAAAGAGAGGCACCCGTGAAAACTATACCAAGACCTCTTTAGCTCCCCGCCTACTGAAGTTCCTGTGCACCAAGCCCTTCCCTGTATGCCCGTGCAAACGAGAGGAGCATGTCATTTTCTCCATAAAGCTGCCTGCCTCGTTGCCTCCACCTTCTCCCTGCCCTATCATTCATCTGTGTTCCTCAAAACTGCCGTCTTGTTCTAATGTCACAGCAGCCATTAAAAACAAAACCAGAGATATGCAGAAAGGCAGTTAAATGAGCCGCTGTGTGGAATTGCATTTCGGCACTATTCCCACACAAGGGCATGATAGATTCTAATGGAGAAATAAATAAAACCTGCTGGCAGGAAGACAATAGGGCTCCTGATAAAGGCTCAGACCCACATCCACAAAAACCCTGTTTTACAAGGAAGAATCAAACCTTGCTGGTTAAACTACCAGGTGGAATGTTGTCCTGGATTAATGGCGCATGAACGGAAGGGATCAGGACCAGCGGAGTGGTAAAGGGCATAGCTGAACACAGCCCAAGTTACCATCAAGAGTGGGTGGCATTAGTACTGAGAACTGAGTCATATCTATAAGTGAAGGGAACCTAGAGGGAGGTCTCTCTGGGGTCCTTTTGTGCAGATGTGGACTGCAGGGTTGTCAGCATGCCGATGACAACCCAGCTCCTTTCCCTTCAACCTGGCTGCGCAACTCCTGTTCTTATTCCATGCATGAAGCAAGCAAAAAATCCCTTTGCAACCACTGGAGGAAGGTTAAAGGGATGCTGCCACCCAATCTTAGTCTGTCAGACTCGTGGAATGAAGGTGTGAGAATATCCCTTGGGGAAAACAGACAAGAGATCTGCTCAGTCCCACTTTCTTTTTCCAGCAGTGGCCAACCAGATGCTCTCAGGGGGCAGCAGCGGACTTGAGGGCAGCAGCCCTCCCTTGTCATTCATTTCCAGTGCCTGCAGTTCAGAGGTATACTGCCTCTGGACATGGAGGTTCTGTTCAGTTACCTCTGCTAATAGCTGGTTGATAAATATATCCTTCTCTATAAAGTTGTCTCTAACAGGGAAATGGGCCTGTTAGACTTTGCAAAAGCCAGTGGTCCTCACCACATGTTGAAGCAGCCAATTCCATTTGTTCATGATGTGCTGTGTACAGAAGTGTCTTGCAGAAGGAAGGGGACGAGGTCAAGGCAGGCTGTAGTCGGCAAGACCAGGTGGAACTCCTGCTTGCGCGGACCAGCGGGCAAGCCTGGTCGGCAGCCTTTTAATGGGGATCAATGCATATCACCTGACCTGTTATTGGTGAGAGACCCCCTCCTTGTGGCCAGCAGGAG
>JAPDNY010000001.1:34500051-34525995 GCA_029375565.1 Gekko gecko
TGCCAAGCAGAACTAAATGCAGAACATCAACAAGTCTATGGAAACAACTGTTGGATTTAGATTGTAATTGATCTAGTTCAGATAGTTCAAACCTAAGTCAAGATTCCCTGATCACTACACTCTTTTTGCAGATATTTCCGCTTTTAATTTGTGCTACGTAATGAAAAGTGAGGCTGAAGGGAGGTCCAGGGGCTCTGGCTGAGTTTGAAAGCAGTTCAAAAACTCTTTACTTGGAAACAAACAAAATTAATAAATGAGTTATAAAACATGGTTGGAGGGGTGGGGTTCGGCCATTTTCTAAAGTTTGGTTTCCTGGCAATTTCTATTGAGCCAAGGTACTGTGGGGATACAAAGGTTGCAGATCTTTCCAGCTCCTAATGGGTTGTACAAACACCGAGACCAAATTCACTTCTGTTTGAGGAGGGACACCATCATGTAAATGCTAATCTCCCCATTAATCTTGTGCATCAGGGACCATTTCCCAGTCTCCGGGCTTCGTGTTAAGAGGGCCAGTGAACTGAAAGGGAACAAGCAAAGGAGAAGGTGCTTGAAATATTCATGATAAGCAAGGAAATATCTTCTGCTGCGGTGGGGAATGTATATGTGGTTGGAGGGCCCATTCTTTTTGTTGGCAGTGATTCACAGTTACATAAGGCTACCCTGCTTTTCCTCTCTTGCCTATGGCGGCTGCTGCTGGAGCTTACTGCAATAAATATTTGGCTATTTGGGATATCTGTTGGGAGAGCAAAAGATTTTCCCTGGAAGCATTTTCTGCTTGGGGCAAGAGAAGAAGTTTCCCCTCCCCTGGGCAGCTTGCAAAATAAACATCTGTTCTGCCACCTGCACCAAAGCGTCCCCTGGAGAAAAGAGAAAGAACATAGCATTTTTAAATTTCAGTGTTTGGTAGCATACTCTAGCATGGCATTAGTGGCAATGAGCTCCCTTGGCTTGCTGCCTTTATTCCAGCACCTGCATTTTTATCATAGTTACTTATTTCTGCAGTATTTTTTCTAGAAGAGGTACAAAGCAGTGGGACAATTTATTTTGATCAGACTTTTTATTTCAGAAATTAATTTATTGGTTATTTATTGGTGTGTTGTGTAGGTAGTATATAAAGCCTTTATAACAAACCTGTGATGTATGCTAGGGTGAAAGACTGTTTTTACTGGCATTTCCCCCCAAAAGTGGTGCTGATGGTTGTAGGTTGTATTGCATAGTAGCTCTGCTAGTTTGAGGTAGCAGCAAGGAATGCAAACCACTGCTGTAAGATCAGCTACTAAGCCTCTAATGAATTTTAAGACGTCACTAAAAGAATATTAGTGCTTCTGTCCTTCTGCTAGTCTCCTTCCAAAGGCTAATCGTGTGTTAGTAATGCTTCCCTAAATTCTTTACCCACTTTCTGCACAATGTGGAGAGCAACTGTTTCCCCAAATGCTATCTTCCATATGTACCTGTGTTTATGATTGCCTGCTCCTGGATATGTTCAACGCCACCAACAAAGTAAAGCAGTAACTGGCTGAGGTAAATTCATTAATCCTTCAAAAGGTGCAGGCGAACAGCAACCACCAAAAAACAAAGGTCCCAGAGTGATGTAACTGAGAGCAGTCGCATGTGATGGGGTATTTTGTCTTCCTAAATTAGGCAGCTCTGTTGTTAATTTGCTGAATGTAATAAGGTTACAGTTCCTAGCACAGATGACTAAATCACATCATTATTCTGCTCTCCCTCTGAATTGGTATTTTCACCCCTGCCTTTTAAAATGGAGGCACTGTATATTACCAGCCAGACTGGGAATACAGGAGGACCCCTTGCTCACCCCTTGGTTTCGCCCCCAAATGCCAGGAATAAGGGAAAAGTCCTTAGACTTACTCAGTGATTCAGCTCTAAGACTTCATTTAGCAAGAACAAGACAACTTTTGCTAGCTCGCAGGCTGGCTTATATTCCCAAAGAAAACCTGCACCCCAACACGCACAACACCCATGATTGGCCTATATACACTGATTGCATTATCTCCTTGGATCCCAGTTCCCCGATTGGAAAGGAGCTAGGATCCAACCTTCCATTGTCCTCAGGAACGAAGCTCCGGCACTTCGCCCAGCCACGTGTCGGATCGGCTGGAACCAGTACAAGCACATGGCTGGCCTGGACCCACGTTCTGCGATGGGTACATTGCAGCTTCAGTCCTGGGAGTTCTTGGTGACTGTATCCCTAAACCCCAGGTCGTGCTCAGATACCAAAAAGTTTTACCGCAGCCCAGCTCCCTATGGGGAGAGTGGCTACAGGATGCCGCCAGAAGGGCTGCTTTGAAGAGACCTTCTCTGATTTCCCAATGGCAGTGTGTAGTGGTTAAGAGTGTCAGAACAGTACCTGAGATACCTGAGTACGAATCCCCACTCATGTCATGGAAGATCACTGGGTGGCCTTGGGCCGGTCACATTCTCTCAAGTTAACCTACCTCACACGGTTGCTCTGAGAATAAAATGGAGGAGAGGAGGCTGATGCAAGCTGCCTTGAGTTCCCACTGAGGAGAAAGGCAGGGTACAAACGAAGTAAATAATAAATAAATATCCACCCTTCCTCCAAAGAGCTCAGGATGGCACCAACATGTGTGTGTGTGTGTGTGTGTTGAGGGGGGGTTGTTGTCGCACTTTATACTCACAGCAACCTAGTGAGGTAGGTAGGGCCTCATCCACCTGGTAAAGATTGTTCACTGTGCATTCAAATCCTTTGAAGTGCAAACTTTCCAATCCAGACAGCCTGCTAAAGCTTTTTGACTGTGTTCTTTCTGTAAAAGTTCTGGTAAAGCAGGTCTCAGAAAGAACATGCCAAGGATGGAGAAATGCTGGAAAGGGGACAATTAGAGGAGGATGTCCTATGGATGTACCAAAGAAATAGCACTGCCTTTGGAAGCCAAGGCACAGAACAATCTTCTTGCATGAGCGACTTAACCTGTGCTAACGGAGCCCAATGGGGGAGCTCTCCCAGTGCGGGTAGGCTACGTAGCCTTTCCTGGTCACCTGTCCTTCAATGATCACTGGGTTTTCTCAAAGAGAGTAGCAGCTCCACTCCCAGGTGGGTCCATTAAGCCAATCCAGGAAGCAGCCCAGAGAGAGGAGCAGGCCCAGTTATAATTTCATTGGGCCTATAGCATAGTGAGCCCTTGCCTATCCTATCCCACATAGAAAAGTTGTAAGTAGGCCCACTCTGGGCCCTGTAAAGACTTCCCTGTGCTTGGCCCTTGAGGGTGGAGCTTGGATAGGGCCTGCCCACTAGGGGGCGGAAGATTCTTGGAATCAGGATTTTCTGATGGCCCCTCCTACCACTAGTTTTCAGAAATATGGCTGCAGCCACAGGGAGCAGCATGCCGCTACTTGATTTTCTCTTTCTGTCACCTTATTAGCAGCAGTGGCATTTGCACATGCTCTTCACTGGATGAGTGTGCTGGGCCTGCAACAGTCGGGAGAATTCTAGGATAGCCAGGCCCACTGGATTCACTGCCACAGGAGGTGGTGGCAGCTACAAGCATGGACAGTTTCAAGAGGGAATTAGATAAACACATGGAGCAGAGGTCCATCAGTGGCTGTTATCCACAAGGTACAGATAGGAACTCTCAGTCTGGGGCAGGTGATGCATTCTATTCTTGGTGCTGGAGGGGGCAACAGCGGGAGGGCTTCTGGTGTCCTGGCCCCACTGCTGGACCTCCTGATGGCACCTGGTATTTTTGGCCAATGTGTGACAGAATGTTGGACTGGATGGGCCATTGGCCTGATCCAACATTGGCTTCTCCTACCGGTCATTCTGTTACTTTGATCCAGCATGGTGTAGCAGTTAGAATGTCAGAGTAGTATCTGGGTGACTCAGGTTCAAATCCCTGGTCACTCCTTCTCAGTCTAAACTGCCTCACAGGGTGGTTGTTGTGAAAATAAAATAGAGGAGAGAAGAATGTTGTTGTAACATGCTTTGAGTCCTCAGTGGGAGAAGAGAAAGCAGGGTATAAATGTCACTTTGTCAGGCTGGACCACGTGTGCCATAAAAGGTAATGCCAGTTACTGGAGATAGAAACTGTATAAAGGGCAGCAGCTGGTAAGCTCTGAGTTGGTGTATCCTCACCGCAAGGCCCCCTGGGCTGGGAGGGGGGGTCCAGAGGAAAACCTACATGGGTGGACTGGAGAAGCAGCAGTGCAGTGCTGGGCAGATATTCCCATGATGCTTGACTACTGCAGATGAAGTTGTTCTGCTGTGCTGAAGCCACAATGGCTACACCCACTCCCCCCCCAGCACTCCCTCCCTTGCCTCAGTTGCTTGCGGGCCGCATAACAGCCCTGGACGGACCGGTTCTAACCCCCAGGCCTTATGTTTAACATCCCTGACCTAGCGGGAACACCAATAACCCCTCCCCATCCATAAGAACGTTTGGAAGGCAGACTCCAGTTAGCTGATTGGTTCCTTCTTTCTATAATTACAGGCTTGTTGCCGATGGGCCCATCAGTTGGACCAACATCTGCTTTGTGGGTCTTTCCAAATTATTCTTCACCCCTGCTCCTGCTTTGTCTACAGTATGCAAGGAGCAAAAATGTACGGAGTCAATTAGAAGGCGAGCAATATTCCTGAAGTGTGATAGAAGCCTGAAGGAAATATTTCTTCTTAATCATCCGTATTATTGTATCTCTCCCTGGCAGCCAACAATAGTTATTCTAATAGTACTCTGTGACACAGCGGATCAAATATTGACACTTCCCCCCCCCAACAGCCTTTTATCTCTCAAAGCGGCCTCTCCTTTTCTCCCAGGGGCTGTTAAACCTACTAGGGATGTCCCAGCACAAGTCGAGTGGGAGCTGCTGCCCCTGCTTGCAGCCCCCACCTCTCTGGAGACAGAGGAGTCATCGCAGCCTAGAGTCAGCATTCCCAGCTCTACACAAGTTGTGTGGGTGTGAGCTGCGTGGGACCCCCCAGCAAATGTGCTCCTTCCCTCCTGACTCCATTCCCTTTTCCAGGGCTGTTTTTGCCTCCCACTCTGGCCCCGTTTGCATCCCTTCCTAGAAACAATAACCTGCCTAATATCCCAGGAGCGTACTATCTGTTGACGTATTAGTGCTGTTGACTCAACTTCCCTCTTCTCCAAAGCAATCTGGGAATTGGGTTGTTGCCAACACTGGGTTGGGAGATTCTTGGAGACAGGTGAATACAAGCTGATCCCTCTTTTTCTTGACAGCACACATGGGAACAAAGAACTCATCAGCCGCATGGGAGATGATTCTCCCTGTCCAGTGGCCTGGGTAAGCGGGCCATTTTACTTACCGGGAAAGGGCTACTGCATGAGAGGGCGGCCACTGGCAGCCAAGAACGAGCGGAGTCCCAGCTGCTCCACCAGCACCGCAAGAGTCATTTAACTCAGGCCCATGGGCAGCAAGAATGATCAATGTCAGCTCACTAGCTGCCTCCTCCCGCACCATTGCCAGAGGCACTGGGTGAGCCAATGTCCATCATAGCTGGTGTCCAGATCTAACCTGAGCAGTGTTCCCTCTAAGCTGAGTTAGTGTGAGCTAGCTCACAGTGTTTTAGCCTCCAGCTCACACATTTTTGTCTTAGCTCAGGAAGGATGGCTCCAGAGCAAACTGATTTATGCAGTAGCCAAATCACTTGCTTGCAACTTTAATGTCAGTAGCTCACAAAGTAAGAATTTTTGTTCACAAGACTCCACAGCTTAGAGGGAACATTGAACCTGAGTGGCAGGGTTGTCACCCAGCTCAGGTGGAGAACCCCCGGACAACACTCCCTGTCCCCCACCCTTGCTCAAAGGAGCAGCAGGGGTGGTGGGAAATGGGGAGTGGAAACAGCATCAGTCAGTGCAGGGGTATCATTTCCTGTTCAGAACAGTGATGTTGTGACGCTCCAAGTATTTTGGTAAAAACCACAGAGATTTGAAAATTACTAGAACATTGTGATGTCACATCCTAGAGGGCAGGCAACCCTCCTGAGTGGTCTCTGCAGCTCCAGCTTCCAGCAGCACAGGGGCTGCTCGGCAAGATGTAAAAGCAATAACATAAAATGTGTATCACACTTAACAGTCATTCTATCTTGCCACCGTGCAATCAGGGAACTCCCTGCGGGAGTTATTACCATCCCGCAGGGCATGCAAGGCAGATTTGTTCTGCCGGGCCTTCAGCTGAGGACAGCAACGTGGGTAGCCTTTGGCACTCTCACACAAGTCCACATCCCTCGTAACCCCTCCCCCCAGGGAGGCTGGGGAGTTGGAATCTTTTCCGCCATCTTATATATGTTGTATTTTTGCCATTTTGACTATGCTGTTTTATGTATTGATATTTATTGGGTTGTTTTAATCTGTTTTTAATCTGAGATTTGTATATTATTTTGTTGTGAGCCGCCCTGAATCCTTCTTGTAGGGAAGGGCGGTCTAGTAAATCCAATTTAATAAATAAATGTGACGGGTGTTTCTAGAAGAAGAAGAAGAGAAGAAGAGATTGGATTTATACCCCGCCCTTCACTGCCCAAAGGAGTCTCAGAGCAGCTTACAAACTCCTTTCCCTTCCCCTCCCCACAACAGACACCCGGTGAGGCAGGTGGGGCTGAGAGAACTTCTGACAGAAACTGTCCTTGAGAGAACAGCTGTGCCAGAGCCTGTGACTGACCCAAGGTCACATCAGCAGGTGCAAGTGGAGGAGCGGGGAAATCAAACCTGGTTCTCCCAGATAAGAGTCCGTGCACTTAACCACTACTGCTGCTGAAATTTTCATTTGCACAAGTGCCCACTGAAAGCCACTGACCTTGTGCAAACGGAAGGTTTAGGGAAGCGTGCTGCATGGCAGAGACTATCCAGCTTGCGCAGAAGTCATTCATAGGATCCAAGGCCATGACTAGAGAAGCAAGTTTGTCTTTTGTTGCTACTTCTGATCTGTCAGCTTCAGGACATAAGGGAGGGAGGAAGTCAGCCCCCCTGGGTGAAAGATGGCCTCCCTGCTTGCTAGCTTTATTTATTTATTTATTTATTTATTTATTTATTTATACATTCTATTTCTACCCCGCCCTCCCCGCAAGCGGGCTCAGGGCGGCTTACAAAGGGCAACCAATGCCAAGGAAAACAAGTTAAAACATAAGCATATATACATATAAAAATGCTAAACGTACCCACATCATAAGTGCTACTGTCTCAACCCGATGGCTTCAGATGAACATTAGACACAGCAGTGTTAGACCCAACGATGTTGGTCGTGGCAGGCCCCACAGACTTCACTATCCCCTTCCTCCACCACACAGTTGGTAAAGTTAGCATGGGGGGGGGCAAAATGGCAGCCAAGAGGAGGGGAAAGGACAGCGGCGGCTCCTACTCGAACGCCTGGCGGAAGAGCTCCGTCTTACAGGCCCTGCAGAACTGCAAAAGGTCCCGCAGGGCCCTGATCTCCTCCGGGAGCTCGTTCCACCAGATAGGAGCCGCCACTGAGAATGATCTAGCCCTCGTGGCCGCCAGCCTGGCCTCCTTAGGGCCAGGAACTGTCAGGCGATGTTGCGATTCAGACCAAAGTGCTCTTTGGGGCATATATGGGGAAAGGCGGTCCCTCAGGTATGCCGGACCCTGGCCATATAGGGCTTTAAAGGTAAGCACCAGCACTTTGAAGCGGATCCGGTATGCTATAGGCAGCCAGTGCAGCGCTTTCAGCACAGGCTGGATGTGCTCCCGCCTAGGGGTGCCCGTCAACAGCCTGGCTGCAGCATTCTGCACTAGCTGCAGCCTCCGGATTTGCCCCAAAGGCAGCCCCATGTAGAGGGCGTTACAGTGATCTAGCCTCGAGGTGACCATTGCATGAATCACTGTGGCCAGGTCTTCGCGGTCAAGAAACGGGACCAACTGCCGAATCAGCCGAAGATGGTAAAAAGCCGACTTGACAGTGGCTGCCACCTGGGCCCCCATGGTTAATGCAGGGTCCAGGAGCACTCCCAGACTCCTAACCTCCGGCGCCGGCACCAACGATGCCCCGTCGAAGGTCGGAAGCAGGAGCCCCAGCCCCCGGCCGGTCCGACCCAGGCACAGGACTTCCATCTTGGCAGGGTTTAACTTCAATCGGCTCTGCCGGAGCCACCCAGCCACGGCCTGCAAAGCCCGGTGAAGGTCTTCCGGGTTGGAGTCCGACTGGCCGCCCAACATCAGATAGAGCTGGGTGTCATCCGCATATTGGTGACAACCCAGCCCATACCTCCGGGCAATCTGGGCGAGGGGCGCATATAGATATTAAACAACATTGGGGAGAGCACTGCCCCCTGAGGCACCCCGCATTCAAGCGGGTGTCTCCGGGACTGCTGCCCCCTAGCACCACCCTCTGTCCCCGACCTTGGAGAAAAGAGGCAAGCCATTGAAGAGCGAGCCCCTGAATCCCCACGTCGGCGAGGCGGTGGATCAGCAACTGATGGTCGACTGTATCAAATGCAGCCGACAGATCTAACAGCAACAGTGCCGCCACACGACCCCGATCCAGATGCCTCCGGAGGTCGTCCGTTAAGGCGACCAGTGCTGCCTCCGTCCCATAACCCGGGCGGAAGCCGGACTGGAATGGATCAAGGACGGAAGCGTCATCCAGAAAGCCCTGTAGCTGAGTCGCCACCGCTCTCTCGATCAGCTTGCCCAAATAGGGCAAGTTGGACACCGGCCGATAGCTGGCCAATTCCGCCGGGTCCATGATTGATTTCTTCAGGAGGGGCGGACCATCGCTTCCTTGAGTGCCTCGGGGAACCGTCCCTCCGAGAGGGATTTGTTGACAATCTCCCCCAAGGCACCTCGAAACCCCTCGTGGCCCGCCTTGATGAGCCAGGAGGGGCACGGATCAAGGTCGCACGTGGTTGGGCGCACAGATACTAGCAATCTGTCGACTTCCTCCAGACTGAGCCGGTCAAAGCATTCTAAACCCAAGCCCAAAGACGCGCAAGGGGCCTTGAGTTCACTCACTGTTTCAAAAGTGGCGGGGAGGTCGTGGCGGAGCGCCGAGACTTTATCTGCAAAATAGCTCGCAAATGCCTCACAGCCAATCTCCAATTCCCTACTATTGTATCTGCCCTGCGGCAGAGTTGTCAAAGACCGAATTGTTCTAAACAATTGGGCTGGGCGTGAGCTTGCAGATGCAATCGTGGCTGCGTAGAATTCCCTCTTCGCAGCCTTGACTGCCATCTCATAGGCTCTCATAAACGTCCTATAAGATGCTCTCGTTGCCTCGTCGCGAGCACGGCGCCACCGCCTCTCTAGCTGTCTGAGCTCCTGCTTCATAAGCCGCAGCCCCTGGGAGTACCAAGGGGCTAGCCTAGAGCGGGCGCGCAGAGGGCGCCTGGGAGCGATCTCGTCGATGGCTGCAGAAAGTCGGCCATGCCAGTCTTCCACCAGTTCATCCAACGAGCCGCCAGGGGGCCTCGGTTCCCGCAGAGCCATCTGAAGCCGCACCGGGTCCATTTGGCTCTGCGGGCGAGCCAAAAACTGCTCACCGCCTATACAGGGTCGGGGTGGGACATCCATACGGGCCTTCAGGGCATAGTGGTCCGACCATGGGACTGCTATAGTAGTCATTCGGTCCACTAAAATCCCCATCGTGAAGATCAAGTCGAGCATATGCCCGGCCTGGTGCGTGGGGGTCGCCACACATTGGGAGAGTCCTAGTGACGCCATGGACGCCACCAGGTCCATTGCCCGGCTGGAGGTCGCGTCATCGGCATGGACGTTGAAGTCACCCAAGACCATAAGCCTAGGATACTCCAGCGCCCAGCCTGCTACGGCCTCCAGCAGGGATGGTAGGCTACTATCCGGTGCGTTAGGCGGTCGGTACACCAGGTAGATCGCCAAACTCTCCTCGGCCTCCAGCACCAGCCCGACACATTCCATGCCCGCAATCTCCAACAGGGGGAGTGCCCTGAAGGAGTAAGCCTCCCGCATGAATAGCGCCACCCCTCCCCCCGCCCCTCGTCCGTGATTGGTGAAGGACCGAGAATCCAGGTGGGGCAAGCTGAGTGAGAGATAACATCTCTCCCTCCCGCACCCAAGTCTCGGTCACGCACGCCAGGTCAACCTGTTGTTCTATAATAAAGTCCCGAAGGACCATGGTCTTGTTGTTTATGGACCTGGCGTTGCACAACACCAATGACGGGGGGGTTACTCGTCCTAGCCCCACTGCTGGCCACCTTTAGGATGGGTCGTAGGCTGGAAGGGCACCGAGCCCTTTTGTTTCTCAGCGCCCTTCCTTTTCTCCCTTGCCTAGACCCACCGCTATACCTTCCCCTCCCCAAGAGCACTGGAATCTGCTGCCCTGGCATTGCCACTCCACACCGTCCACGCCATGACTCCAGACCGTCGGGGCCCATTCACGGCAGCTCTCCTTCCTGGGCTGTTCCCACACTCACGTTCTCTTCTATCTCCACTTCGCTGATGCACAACAAGCAATTTCCCGCCCCAATTACTTGGCCATACACAATTCCAACATACAAAAATACAATCATATTATAAAACAAATACAAATTAATTACCCTAAAGACCAGTAATTGGACAAGGCCAGCTAGTTCCCACCCACCTCCCAACGCTTCAATAAGCGTAACACCCCTACCTACTCCCAGCCATATCACAATGGCTATAATACTCTGCCTGGCCTACGAATCCACCTACACCTGCATCAGCTAATCCCCACTCCCTTCACACTTCAGCTGTTCTTAACTCCTTCTAGCCCCAGGTCTCTGTCCACAGCTGCCAGGAGTGCCAAGTACCCCTATCTGCCTTCCTGTGGGACAGCTTCTGTGCTGGTATCCCAAGGGCTGGCACCCCACTATTAGGGCACCCCGCTCTCTCTTTTGCCGGTCGTCTTCGGGCTCACCACTAGGGGCACTCCTCTCTTCCCACTCCTCCCGTTCTCCGGCTCTCCTGCTCTCCGTGCCCGTTCTTCCGCCTCCTCGGCCACCCGGAGAGCCAGCCAGCTGTTGCTGCTTCCCTTGGCGAAAGCGTAGAATGCCGCCTCGCCTCACCTTCACCGCAACACTCACGCTGTTCTCAGGATCGCCGCAAGCCCTCTCACGACTGCGTCAGTCCACCGTCCAATTGCCCCCAGAATCCCGCCTAGGGGGGAAGCTGCAAAGGTCGGAGAAGTCGGAGGAGGGGGGGACACCCCCTCAGCGTTTCCCCCCGCCGTCGCCGGTCCTCCTCTGCCACCGGAGTCCCTGCCGCCTGGGTTCCTGCCGTCGGTGTCGCCGTCGCTGGGCGGTCGTCTCAGCCGCTCCCACCGGCCGCCACCAGCCACCCACCGCTGCGCTCGCCGCTGCGCTCGCTCGGCTCCCGGCTGCCACCCAGCTCCGGACCTTCTCCTCGCCCCCGGCTCACCAACTCCACCAACTCCACCATCCGCCCCCCTGACGGCTCCACTCGTCCCGGACAACGGCTGCCACTCCGGGCCGAAGCCCAGGCCGCCCCCGGAGGCCGTGGAAGCCGTGGAGACCGTGGAAGCCCGGCCAGGTAAGCCGCGCCGGCGTCCCGTCTCCGGAGAGAGCAGTCGCACCCCAGTTCCTGGATAGATAGTCTGTGGTGTGCCACTTGCCTCCCTTGGTTCCAGCATTTGTTCCCGTTGTTAATGTTGGTTGTTGGTTGTTGGTAATCGTTGTTCCGCCCGGTTGCAAGAGCGTGAGCACAACGCCCTGCTTAAGCCGCCATCTTAAGGACCGGGATCTCAATCGTGGTTGCATGCCTCCAATAGAAGTTTCAGATTTTAACAGGTTCCTTTGCAAGTGCTATGAAGACCTTGAGAAACCGGTTTGGGAGTAACAATCCTTCCGTGAAAGGTCATTGGTAGTTTGAAGCAGTTTGGTTCCTGCTGGATGGGATGGAAACTGGGAGAACAGAGAGAATGAGGGAGACAGTTTTCATTTAAAACTACATGAACGTTTTAATTTTTTTAAAAATCACAGGCAGTTTACTGTGACCGCCTGACAATTTTCTGTAATGTCTGAAGCTCGGCCTTTTTTTGGTCAGATATAAAGGGAACAGCAGAAGGAGTAGCAGGAGATAGCTTTGGAGAAGTAACTCCTGACCTTGTGACACCTTCGACTTCTCCTTGTTGCCTGTTCAGCTTCTGGCTTGTCGACTGTGTGCCGTTTTCAGAAAAGCTGTACTGGCTCCATTTGGCATTGCTTCCAGTCTAGAATACCGGGTGGAACTGGGTGGGGACAAACCCTTTTGCACAGATATAAATTTAAATCTTATTAATTTAAAAGAATAGCATGAAATCTGCCAGATTCAGTGTTATTCAGCATTTGCGTGGCGTTTCCACCATAAAAGTCCCAGGTCAACTAGCATTCATAATTGCAAGAGCTGAAAGAAATTCCACTTTGAATATAAACTGGAATTTTTGCGAGCACATTTCAAAAAGGAGAATTTCCCCTCAGATTAGTTTCACCTGGGGTGGACTCCTTGCTCCATTGTCTCTCTTGTCACCTCCACCTTTATTTTTTTTTTAATACAATGTCTCCATAAGTGAGAATTGGGGTCTCTGATTCTTGGGTTGTCAGAGGCAAACGAGCGAACTACCCATTTGTTTTGTCTATAGAGGCAGGAGGAGGGGTAAGCAAGAGAAAGGATAGATCACAGCGAGGTTGGCAAATCCATCAGGGAGCCTTCCAACTGTGGCTGGAGGTGATGCATGAAAAATGGAGCAGGCATGATTTAAACAGCTCCATCTTCTTAATGATGCTCATTCAGGCAGTGGCAGTCAAAAACAACCACCCAAGGACAATTTCTCAAAATGAAAAAGCTCCATTGCTCACATAACCCATCTCCATGCATCGTCCCCCATCCGATAAATGTAGTCTTGGAAAGAGAACAGAGATACAGAACTTTGGGTCTTTGCATAAGTTTCAGATGAGGCCAGGATCCCTGTTTCATCAAAGTGTCAGGCAGAGACGTCAGCCATCATCTCCTTGAACTGGGGTTGCCAAATGCAACTGATTCCTTATTTTTTATGAACGATTCAGATTCCATAGCACAGAGGGTGTCAGTTATGGATAGATTTGTCCACATTTTATTTTAGAGCCAGTGTGCTGCACTGGTTGGACCAGAACTTGAGAGACCCAGGTTCAAGGGCCCATCTCAGCCCAACAGGGTTGTTATGAAGATAAAATGGAGGAAGGGAGAACAGTATACGTTGCCCTGAGCTCCATGAAGAAAGGGTAAGGTAAAAAATATACTGGACGTTGTCGTGAGTTCCTTCTCAACAGAATGAAATGCCAGGGAGAAGAAGTTCATTTCACATTCAGGATTAATCACATCTGATGTGCCAGTTTCCTTCCTGCTTGCATCTCAAAAACTGCCTTTGTTTTCATTGTATTTATTATCATTCCTGTTAATTTTCATTACTGCGTTCATTTTGCTTCCATAGAGTTTGGTGGAATATATTTCTTGGTTTCTACATTTGTTTCACCTCTTCTGATCCCTCTTGACTCTATCCCCCTTTCTCTTGACCTCTCCAAACCTGATTGACAGGGATCACTGACACTAATGAAAAGAATGGCTTTTTTGTTAACATTCTTGTATGGTTTCGTTGCAGCATGACAAACTCAAGGAGAGGCTGGTTGGTTGTGTCATTTGCTTCTGAAGGAATGTACATCCCCAATATATGCCTCCTTTGTTGAATTTGTTGCTCTACCATCTGCTGATTCCATATTAGTGAAATGCTTTCCAGCTTCCTGTTTATAGTATGGTCACAGTAAGCCCCTTGCAGTCCCACTCATTTAGTACCAAGGTCATGATAAATGGCTGGACTGACTATTTGACAGGCAAGGCTACCAAGACCCAGCATGGGCTCCAGTCGAAGATTCCTGTTTCCCTCTACACCAACCTGACCAAGCCCAAATGTCCTATGAAAAAAATCACATTGTCCATTTACCTCGATGGGCCCCATAAGAACATAAGGAGAGCTCTGCTGGATCAGACCAGTAGTCCATTTAGTCTAGTATCTTGTTTCACACAGTGGCCAACCAGTTGCTCTTAGGGGGCAACAAACAGAACATAGAGGCCAAGGCCTCCTAGAAGTGGTATTCAGAGGTTTGCTGCCTGTGTATATGGAGGTTTCCTTTACTTACCATGGCTAGTAGTCACGGATGGACCTCTCCTCCCTGAATTTGTCCGATCCCCTTGCCAAGCTATGTATGCCAGTGGCCAGCACAATGTAATTACTCGCTGAGTGAAGAAGTACTTCCTTTTGTCTATTCTGAAGCTATTGCTCATCGAGTTTATTCGTGCCCTTGAGTTCTAATATTATGAGAAAGGGATAAAAAGTTCTTTTTCTCCAGCTTTGCCACCCTATGCATAATATTACCTTCTCCAGACTTCAAACTCCCTCCAGACTACAGAGGCCAATTCCCCTGGAGAAAATTGATACTTTGGAGGGTGGGACCCTATGGCATTCCACCCCACTGAGGTCCCTGTCCTTCCCTGGCAACCCTAACAAGGACTGTGGCTCAAAGGGAGAGATTATTTAAGCTTTCCCCTGTCATTTACCCAACCCAAATCAACACTGCAGGACAGCTGTTTGCCTCATTGGGCCAAAGGGCTACAAACTCTGGATTGGAAAATACCTGGAGATTTGAGGATGGACCCTGCAGAGAGGTGAATTTGGGGAGCAGAAACACCTCAGTGGGGTATAGTGCCATAGAATCCACTCTTCAAAAGGAGCCATTTTCTCTGGGGGAATTGATCTATGTGGTATGGAGATGAAGATCTCCAGGCCCCACCTAGGGGTTGGCAGCCCTAGGCCTAAAAGACTAGTCCTGTATGTTTAATGGCCCTACATCATAGTCCCAGCCTAAACTGGGGGCTCAAACGTTAGCTAATTTATAGGGGAAACATGATGGGAGCTTCAGATGTGGAATTCTCAGCATCCCTCTATTTTGGACCTAGACTGAGGGTCCAACCAATGTATTTAATTTTGTTTAAGATATACTGCCTTAGTTATTGTAGCACTCTAAACATAAATGAGGGTGATGAACTGGCTTTCAAAGAGGCCTAGTCTGTATGCAGCCTGAATCCTATGTAGGGTTGCCAATCCCCAGTTGTGGGCAGGGGATCCCCCAGTTTGAAGCCCCTCCCCCCACTTCAGGACTATCAGAAAGCAGGTGGGAATAGCTGCTGGGTGCTCCATTATACCCTATGGAGACTGGTCCCCATAGGGTATAATGGAGAATCAATCCATGGGTATCTGGGGCTCTGGGGGAGACTGTGTTTTGAATTAGAGGCACCAAATTTTCAGCATAGCTGCTGGTACCTCTTCTCAACACCCACCCTTCAAGTTTCAAAAAGATTGGCCAGGGGGTCCAATTCTATGAGCCCCGAAAGAAAGTGCCCCCATTCTCCATTATTTCAAATGGAGGGAAAGCATTTAAAAGGAATGTGGTCCCTTTAAATGCCACGACAGCTCACTTGGAACTCACTTCAGAGTTCCCTCTCTCAGAGCTTCCCTCCCCTTTCCTGGAGCCTCCTGGTAAGCCCCTCACCTGCTTGTCAGCTTCACCTGGCAGCCCTAATCCTATGCACAATGCTCTTGAAACTAGTTTTGTTTTTTCCCCTTTCTGTCAACAAACCTGTGGTTGAGTGGTAGGGTAGGCCTCTGTTGTCTCCTCACAGATATTTAAAAACCGACACAATTTGTACATTATTGTTCATTAAACAGATGTACATACAGTGGTTTCTAGCCTCCCTACACATACCCTTAATAGAGCCGGGAGATCACCCACTATTACAGTTGATCTCCAGGCAACAGAGATCAGTTCCTCTGGAGAAAATGGCTGCTTTAGAGGGTCATCTCTATGACGTTGTAGTTTACCTCTCCCCAAAACCTGCCTTCCCCTGGCTCTTCCCTCAAAATCCCCAAGAATTTCCCAACCCAGAGATGGCAACCTTAACTCTTAACCCCTTTCAAGCCTCTGTTTCAGTTATTCTGGGCTCCAGGTGTAGATCTCTTGAGCAATCAGGGAACTGTGCCAGCTTTTTCTCTGAAGCTGAATTTTTGAACATAGTTAAATTTTCCTCAGGACTTGAGCGATATCATCTTTAAAAAAATAACTGTTGGCTTTTGTCTCTCCCAGGTCCTGGACAACTTAGATAGTCACCTGAAGAAATCTGAGTATTTCCGTTTCCTGTGGTTCCCCCACAGTGAAAATGTCAGTGTCATATACCAGGATCACACCAACAAGGTACATCCCATCATGTGGTAGATAACAGAAAGAGTGGGGGTGGGGTAGGGTAAAAAGGTAGATATCCTCTCCCCCAATTGATTAAAAAAATCCAGTATCATAGATCAGAACTAGAGAGGCATGCATATCACCCTGGATCTTGAGCATAGTTTTAATACTGATTCCTTCCTTTCCTTGGCCATGAACTAAAGGTGTCACATAAATGAAGGAAATTGTATCTGCCGTTGTAACTGCAGCTCCCACAGCCAATAAGGGAAGCAGCCTAAGTAAAGAAAGGGTTGCTTAATTGTCTGTGGGAGCTAAGGTTGCCAGGTCCTCCCTGGCCACTGGTGGGAGATGGGAGGTAGGGTTGCCAGATCTAGGTTGGGAAACTCCTGGAGATTTGGGGATGGACCCTGGGAGGACAGGGACCTCAGTGGGGTAGAATGCCATTGAGTCCACCCTTCAAAGCATCTGTTTTCTCTGGGGGGAGGAGATCTCTGTAGTCTGGAGATGAGCTGTAATTCTGGGGGATCCTTAGATCCCACCTGGAGACTGGCATCCCTAGTGGATGGCTGCAACGGGAAAACTTTTAGCGTAAGCTTCGCACGTGGTTTTGTAGACACACACGTTACAAGGCTCCTTTGAGGTCATGGCCAGGGCTGATAGTACTTGGTGCTATCAAAATTTGGCAACTTCAGTTATTTCTGCAAATTAACTACTTGTGAACATATTTCTTACATAATTAAGTACTGTTTGTTTGTTTTTTCTAGCCATGGGAATAGCAATCCAGGGCACAGATGCCATGAAATCCTGGTTAAACTCCCTCCCTTTCCCCAGGGGCTGCCTACACATTTGCAAGCCTATCAATTTTCCTGCAAAGTTCTTTTCTCTCCTCTGCTATAGGAAGGAAAATGATACCAGGGAAGGGGTAGAATGACTGTGAAGTTTGTATTTGTGCCTGCTCTGTAGCATTGTGCTTTGCAGTACGGAATTTTTGTGCATTAAGTGGCTGGGAGGATTCTGCCCTTTATTTTATCTCTTTATTTATTTAATTCCATTTATAACCCGCTGTCCCCAAAACCAGCTCAGAGTGGGTGACAACAATCTAGAAAAACATACATCGTTAAAACCTTCTACAGATTACAAAAGGGAATTAATCAATTCCAATAAATACAATAAAAATAATAAAAACAGCTACTACACAATTTAAGATGGCATAAAACTCATGTGGAGGGCAATATATAAGTATCTGATAAGAAGGGGAAAGTGGGGAGATAGAGCGGTTCCTCAGTGGAACAGGCTTCCTCGGGAGGTGGTGGGCTTTCCTTCTTTGGAGGTTTCCAAACAGAGGCTAGACGGCCCTCTGCCATCAATGCTGATTCTGTGAATTTAGGAAGATCATGAGAGGGAGGGCAGGAAAGGTTGCCTCAGTGTTTACTTCTTGTGGCCCTTTTTTACACGCCTGCCCCGTGATCAGCTTCCACATGGCTGGTAGAATATTTAAATAACACAGGCACATTGGAGGGAGCAAAGCACATGGGTCTCCCATGGAATCACTGCCAAGCTGGGAAGGGAGAAGCCCAATTTCAAGAGGCAGATGCACACAGTCACATCACAATGTTTACCCAGCCGTGCAGAAGCCTCTCACAGATCAGCTGTGGCTGGGAGAGTGCATTTGGAACTGCAGAGTGTGCATGGAGTCACAGGGGGAGCCTCTTAGCCTCAAACGGGTGATACGGGAGCAGGCTGGCCCTTGAATGTGCCAGGGAAATTCCTGAAGAGACGGGTCCCCTAGAGGGCCACTGGCATCCCTGCAGGGTTCCTTTGGGATTGAATCCAGATGGCCGATGTGTCTGGCAAGCCTATACCCCTCACTCTCATCAGATGTTGTCCAAGGCCACTGGCGCTGGTCAGCTCAGCTTGCTCCCGGGGAGGGGGGGCATTTTAACAGCCCACTCCATTCTGGCTTGAAACCTCTGATGAGGAAGAGGGAAGGAGGTTTAGAAGCCTGCTCCCACAGAGCAGTGAGAGGGACCTCCTGAGGGCAGCCCAGGAGGCAGAAGAATGACTCCTTACCAGAGCTCATCGCAGGGTATGGATAATGCAGAGTTTGCATGATCAACGCACATCGCTGGTTTGTTTCCAGGCTAAGTCCAAGATGTCACTTTGGAACTTTAAAGCCAGATTTGGGCAAGGCCGTTACGAGGGGAGTACAAAGTTCCAAGGACCAGGTCTCCTGAGGGGCCCCAGGGGGCAGGGAAGGGGCCACAGGGAATAGTAGCAATGTACCTGTTCTCCTCAAGCATCTTTCATACATTCTTCTGAAGAGGGGGTGGAGCTGAGGGAATCTTTGTGTGGAGTCCCAGGGGGTTCATGACAGCCCTGAATTCAACCGAGCTGAAGGGACATCTACCCCATGCCCGTCTTGGCCATGCGTTGCACTAATCAGGCGCCACTGCTTTCCTCAGTGAGGCTGTCCTGCTAAGAACTGGGCCTTTTCAGTAGTGGCACCGATCATTGTATGGGTCCCACTTTCGACCAGGGATTTTTGAGGAGATTTTCAGCAAAAACTGAACAATCCCAGATGTGCTGAGGTTGGCTGTGGTTACTGGGCGACGAGGGAATCCAAGTCCACACATCATGCCTGCAGAGACTACAGGTGCTAGTATTGTGGTCAGTCAGGTTCACGATCCACTCTCCTGATTTTGCGGCCTGCCACAACTCACTGTTGATCTTGTTTTAGAAAGTAACTAAAGAAAGAAGGGGAAGAGTGATCTGATAAGTACCATGCATGCCCACCAGTGCTGTGTTTTAAGTTCTTTACAGGGTTGTTGTTATAAGGCTGGATAATGGATGTGGCATAGGGTTGCCAACTCCAGGTTAGGAAATTCCCGGGGATCTGGGGGTATAGCCTGGGGAAGGTGGGATTTGGGGAGGACCTCTACAGGGTACAATACCATAGAGTCCACCCTCCAAAGCAGCCATTTTCTCCAGGGGAACTGAGCTCTGCTGTCTGTTAATTGCCATTCTGGGAGATCTCCAGGTTCCACCTGAAGGTTGGCTACCATGGCATGTGAAGCCTGTGGAACACTTGTGGAAAATGCTGTGCAAATGCTAAGTATTCATAGTAGTACAACAGAAGCAGTATATCCTAGACTTGCTGGCCTGTGGGTACAATCCATTCCTCTTCTTTCATGCCCCTTTGCAGCCTCCCTCTTCCTCAGCTAGCTGGTTCTGGGACTACGCCATTGGGTATTACCTGCTGGAGCTCCTTCTCTGGATCAGGTAACTCTCGGCTTGGATTCACAACACAGTCCAGTGGGTTTCAGCGGAACAAACTTCCATGTGAAATCTATGTATTTATTCTGGCCTGGGAGCTGTGTCTCTGTTCCATCGATAATGTGGAGTTTTCCACGGGTGAAAGGAGATTATGCTGGCAGGGAGCCAGTAGCTCTGCTGTCAGTGGAATGGAGTTGCAGGATGTGTGTGTCTCTTTCTAGCCTGTCCTTCCTCTAAAGGACTCAGGAAGGCTTATAATCAGTTCCCAGTTTGTCTGCCTTTCAGGGATTACTCAGCATTGTGCCTTCTTCATTTTGAGCTGACCTCTATCATGCAATTGAACTTTTATCATGTGCCTTCAAAAGGCATAGATAGTTGCCTTGATCCCTAAGAGAAGCAGTGTATCTTTTATTAAGACCAATCGGAATAATACAACACACTGTGTATGAGCTTTCAAGTTCTGCAGCAGGCTGGAGTGTTCAAAAGAAGGAAGGGATAAAGAAATTTCAGGCCACCATCTTTTGACCTCCCTCTGCCTCTTGGGTAGACTGCTCTGTGGCAGGCTCCAGTAGGCACAAGGTGTGGCTTGTATCGGGAAAGGAGCACCATCTAATTGAAAACACAAGAACCAGCAGTGGATCAAAGCAATGGTGCCCTGAAGGCAGAGAAGACGGGATTTAAACGTTCCTTAAATAAGCCTACAGACAAACTGTCTGTTCTCTGAGCCTCCTCAGATTGTAATCTGAATGAATTAAAACTCTGACTAAAAAACACCAATATTATAAAGACTCTTGAAGTACCTTAAAAGACTAAAAAAAAATTATTCTAGCATAAGGAGGAGGAGGAGGAGGAGATTGGATTTATACCCTGCCCTTCACTAGCCAAAGGAATCTCAGAGCAGTTTATAATCCCTTCCCCTTCCCCTCCCCACAACAGACATCCTGTGAGGTACATGGGGCTGAGAGAGCTCTCCTGAGAACTGCCCTTGAGAGAACAGCTTTGAAAGAACTTATGACTGACCCAAGGTCACACCTACAGCTGCATGTGGAGGAGTGGGAAATCAAACCCAGTTCTCTCAGATTAGAGTCCATGCTCCTAACCACTACACCAAACTGACTCTCTGCTGTTTATTTTTGCTGTGACGATCTGTCTCTGAAATGGATATTCTGAATTATTTTCACTCCCTGAGGACAAGGGGTTTCCTGGATCAACCAGATTTGCAGATAGACACACGAATACCAAGCTAAATTTATTTTGTTATTTAGAACATTAGATGAGCCCTGCTGGATCCAACCAATAGTCCATCTAGTCCAGCATCCTGTCTCACACAGTGGCCAACCAGTTCCTCTGGACGGCCAACAAGAGGGCATAGAGGCCGAGGCCTTCCCCTGATGTTGCCTCCTGGCTCTGAGATTTGTTAAAACATTTATGTCCCAACTTTCCTCTTGGTTCAAGGCAGTATTTATTTATTAAAACTTTGTCTTGGTTTGTTGAGTCTGTCTGACACTCCCTTACTCCACTACAGGTGATAGCTGCAGTTGTGCTGCCACCTAGCGGGCAGCAATTGAAAACTTGTTAAGTGGAGAAAAACATGCATCCACTTATTTCAGAGAATTGAAACCAAAGGATTCTTGACTATGACTGGTTTCCTGATTGCACCCCTAGAAATACTTAACAGGAAGAAGTGTCAGGAACCTTTTAATTAAACTTTTCTTGCAATTTTTAAAAACTGTGTGATACGTAAAGTGCTGATGCTTATGGCGTAAGCGTTGCACTGAGACAAAAAGAGGTCCTTATCCTGGCATTGAGGAAAGGATGCTGATGAATGTTGCCATTTCCTTGTCTTTCCTATGTCATGTCCCTTCTCTGCCTCCTTCTGAGCTGTGCAATGCCCTATACAACTGTAGTGGCAGAAACCCAGCTATATTAGCTAATCAATTGTATGGGTAGGACATTGAGACTGCATAACTTTGTGTGACTCTAAGGATTCTCTCTCACACACACACACACCAGGAAAAAGACCTGCAGTGTCGTCTCCCTAGCCTACTCCTGCTACAGTCTACCAATAGCCTGTCACTGCACCTCCCAAAAAACTCTTGTAAATTACCCTCATTGCTATGTACTGATGCAATTCATTGCAAAGGTAATCTGTCTGCACATAAAGAATTTTGTATAGAGTTTGCCTTCCTGAGCTAGAGCACCAGCTTGGTGATCTCAGTTATGTGCAGTATGGCAGGAGAGCTGTGTGAGGGTAAGGCCTTCCTTCGGCATCCCAATGCCATGCCCTGGCAAAGATTTTACAGCTTGCTGAAGAAGGAGGTTTCCCCAGTATGATCTTCTTCCCTGATAGTGAGCTCTTGCAGGGGAGATGGCGTCCTTGTTTTGCGTCCAGACAGCAGCCTCTTTCCTACTAAAATGCATTGCTCACACCACTTCCATTCAAGCATGATTTATATTTCTCCCATCCCTGATACTTTGCCAAGGCTAGACTGTTAAACTTTCCTGTCCCAGGATGGCCCCTGAGTGCCGGATTTCCAGATATATCCATCTTTAAACTTACCTCTTTTTTCCTCTCCTGCAGCACGTTCCTGCCCTGCCTGCTGCCCTGGATCAATCGCTTTTTCTTCTGGCTCCTCTTCACCGGCAAAGTGGAAAATGTCAACTTGAGCTACAAGATCTTCAACTACGAGTGTCGTTTCAAGCAGCATGTGCAGGACTGGGCCATCCCCATGTAAGCCAGTTGGATTCTACATGCAGAGCTGCTGTGGGAGATGGCAAAGAGAGAGGAACTGGATGATTTGTATGCTACAAAGCATTTGAACTTCAAGTTCCTATCCTGCACATTTGAATATATTTAATGGCGTAATCAGTTTCTTGTCCCATGGTACACAGAGAAAGGTTTGAAGCAGAATCACCGAAAGCAATGAGCTGTCTGGCAGCAAGGAGTATGCCCCAGGTTCCAAGAGGCAGGGCAAAATGAGGCCCTTCAGGACCTTGGAGAGCTCCCAGGGAAGGCAGATGTTGTTTCTGCTGTGGTCAGAGGGGAGCCCAGCTGAGCTCTGAGAGGGAAAGGAGCAGGCCAACACTTGTCCTTTAGCTGAGGGCTATTAGGAATCTAGTTTTGACTTCAAATTGTGCTCTACAATATAATTGGGGGATTCCAGCTTGACTTAACCAGCTGGAACTTTTAGGGCAAAAGTGGGGGACCTTGGGTGGCTGGCAAAGTATTTGGAGCTGCACATTTGTATTTTGCACTTGACAGCTAGCACCATGCTCTCTTCTGTGGGGAGGGGCACATAGAGTGCTTTCTTTTTTCCTTTTGTAGGATTGCACAAAGGGACACCTCTGAGGAAAATTCTTGCTGACCCATATCTATATAGGCCTCTTCCTCCCTGAAATCACTGGACTGGATCCAGCCACTGTGCCCAGCAAAATGTGAAGCTTTTCTCCAGCCTAAGGAGCCTTCCTCCAGCTTGGCATTCCTCTACTTTGCTCAGCACAGTGGCTGCATCTCCCCCAGTGCAAGGACCAGTATCCACAGGAAGAGAAATGGGGTCATTATGCTACCAGCAGCAAAGAATTGCCAGAGGCTTGCTCCTGAAAACAGAGGTGCAGAATCTTAACCCCCTCCCCTGGCTTAGAATACTCTTCCACAAGCTACAGATGTGTGGATTTAGACCGTGGCTACTTGGTGGCAAGGGAACACCAGTCCACATGCCAATCCTTCCATCATATATAGCTCAAAGACTTCATGCAATTTTCTAAGCCATGTACTGTCAACCATCCAGGTGCAAACAAACTCTCCCAGCTTTGTGGCCTGCCTTGGCTCAGGGAGGGGGGCACTACAGCCACATGGGCACATCTGTCAGAAGTCTAGAGATGGCAAGCTGTCAAATGGGGATACGTATGGATGCCAAGAACGTTTTGCCTCCAAAGATTGCAGTGTGCATAAGAGGTTGACTTGCTGAGTCAGACCATTGGTCTTTTTAACTGGCAACGTCCACTCTGATTGGCAGAAGGTTTCTCATGTTGGGTTATTCCTTGCCGAGCTAAGAGAGCTCTCAAAACTGGATACGCTGGGGATTAAACCTGAGCATGTGCTTTGACCACTGAGCTGCAGCCCAAATTGTTATTTAATTTTCTGCACCCTTTATAGCCTGTAGCCTGATCTTGTCAGATCCCGGGAGCTAAGCAGGGTTGGCCCTGGTTAGTACTTGGAAGGGAGACCTCCAAGGAAGTCCAGGGTTTTCCATGCAGAGGTGGGCCATGGCAAACCACCTTTGAATGCTTCTTGCTTTGAAAACCCTACAGGGTCACCCATAATTCAGCTGTGACCTGATGGTTCTTTCCCACCCCCCCCCCCAAGGTTTCTAGGATAAACACACTGCTTCAGTCTTAAACTGCTTCATATTGTTTGGCCGGTGGTGTTTGTGTCATCCTCTTGCAGTGAAAAAACAAAAGAGGCTCTTTTGGAGCTGAAGGGGATACTGGAGAGCAACCCCAAAGTGGTCGCCCACTACCCAGTGGAAGTGCGCTTCACCCGGGGGGATGATATTCTGCTGAGTCCCTGTTTCCAGAGGGACAGCTGCTACATGAACATCATCATGTACAGGTAAATAAGGGGAGGCCAGGATCAAGGCCGTTTGGGCTGTGTGATAGGCGAGGTTCCATTCAGCACCCAGCCAGAACTAAAGGCTTGCACTGTTTGCACTGAATTTTCCTCAAATAGAATTTATCTATCTATCTATCTATCTATCTATCTATCTATCTATCTATCTATCTATCTATCTATCTATCTATCTATCTATCTATTTAGACTTCTATCCCGCCCTCCCGCCAAGGCGGCTCAGGGCAGCTCACAACAATAAAAACTAATATACAATACAAACACAATACTATTCCCTCTAAACAAATTCAATGCAATCCAATAACATAATATTAAATTAGCTTAAATACATTAACATACAGTAAATACATTAAAACACATTAAAACACATTAAAACATGGCGGTGTTCCAAATAAAATGCTGTGTGAAATGTTGGTACCGATAGGGCAAGCATATCAAATGCCTGTGCTGGCAGTGCCAATGTGGCCACATATCAGAATGCTTGTTGGAAGAGCTCGGTCTTTACTGCTCTACGGAATTGTTGTAGGTCCCCTAGAGCCCGGATCTCAACCGGGAGCTCGTTCCATAGCTTCAGCGCAGCCAAAGAGAACGCCCTGGTTCTTGTTGTTGCTAGCCTGGCGTCTTGTGGGCCAGGAGGGACCAAACGGTTTTGGATCCTTGAGCGCAGTGCTCTTGGGGGAACATGTGGGGAAAGGCATGCCCCAGACCATTTAGGGCTTTAAATGTCAAAACCAGCACCTTGAAGCGTATCCAGAATGCTATTGGTAGACAGGCCCCAGACCATTTAAGGCTTTAAAGGTCAAAACCAGCACCTTGAAGCATATCCGGAATGCTATTGGCAGCCAGTGCAGCTGCTTTAGCACAGGTTGGGTGTGTTCCCACATAGGAAGTCCCATCAAGAATCTGGCTGCCGCATTCTGCACCAGCTGCAGCTTCCGGAGCTGCCCCAGGGGCAGCCCCATGTAGAGAGCATTGCAGTAATCCAGCCTCGAGGTGACCATCGCATGGATCACTGATGCCAGATCATTGCGTTCGAGGAAGGGGACCAACTGCCTAATTAGCCGAAGATGGTAAAAGGCTGCTTTGGCAGTGGCTGCTACCTGGGCCTCCATTGACAAGGAAGCATCCAGGAGCACTCCCAAACTCCTGACCCTCGGCGCTGGCACCAAAGGCGCCCCACCGAAGACCGGGAGAGGGACCCCTAACCCTGTACCACTCCGATTCAAGCACAGGACCTCCGTCTTCGTCGGATTCAGTTTCAGGCAACTCAGCCTAAGCCAGCCTGCTACATCCCGCAACGCTTGGTCCAGATCTTCCGGGTTAGAGCCAGACTGACCGCCCAACAACAGATAGAGCTGGGTGTCATCCGCATATTGGTGACACCCTAGCCCATGCCTCCGGGCAATCTGGGCAAGGGGGCGCATATAGATGTTAAATAACATCGGGGAGAGAACTGCTCCTCGGGGCACTCCACAAACAGCTTCTCCCCAAGCACCACCCTTTGTCCCCAACCTTGGAGAAAGGAGACAAGCCATTGCAAGGCAAGGCCCCAAATCCCCACGTCGGTGAGGCGGTGGGCAAGTAACTCATGGTCGACCATGTCGAACGCCGCCAACAGGTCCAACAACAGGAGCACCACCGTCCCGCCCCAATCCAGATCCCTTTGGAGGTCATCTGTGAGGGCGACCAGTGCTGTCTCAGTCCCGTGGCCCGGGTGAAAGCCGGACTGAAATGGGTCTAGAGTGGAAGTGTCATCTGCAACTGTCTCGCCACCACCCTCTCTATTAATTTGCCCAAACTAGAGACCGGCCGATAGTTAGTCAATTCGGCTGGGTCCAAG
>JAPDNY010000001.1:34526095-34548092 GCA_029375565.1 Gekko gecko
GTCCACATGTTTGTTCACTCCCTCAAAAACACACTAACAGGTTAGTGAGACAAGATCTTCCCTTACAGAACCCATGCTGAGTCTGCCTCAATAGTTTTTTTTTTTTTGAAACAAAATTTTTATTGGGATATATTCAACATTTCCAATCACGTTACCAATACAGTTTCCAAAAAGTAAGATCCCAATCCCCCCACCCCCTAATAGGCTTCCAACACTGCTAATAACAAACAGAAAAAATTATAAGGCAATCAAGTTTAGACTTAAATACCTCGACAAACCAGGTAACACATTTAAATTATATATAACCTCTACAATTTCAGCATATTATGTATAACAGTACATACAGTTCAAAATTCATTTCACTTCTCATTCAATATCCGTACGTATCCAAATTATATATTTTCCCCTTCATTCTATATTCAGTTTCTAGATACAATTTCAATCCTTCCCAGTCTTTTAAGTACTGTTCTGCCATTTGTCCATTTAATTTCTTTGTCATTTTGTCCATTTCTGCTAAAAATAACAATTTTCTCAACCAGTCATGTATATCTGGTACCTTCTCCATTTTCCAATGCTGAGCAAAGGCCATTCTCGCCGACGTAATCATGTACCATAACAGTGTCCTTTTCTCTTGTGGAATTTTTTCCATTGTCAAACCGAGGAGAAAAAGTTCAGGCTTTCTCTCAATTGGGGTTTTCAATATTTTCTGCATCACACAATGTATATTAGACCAGTATGCTTTTGCTTTATCACATGACCACCACATATGGTAAAAAGAACCCTCTACTTTTTTACATTTCCAACATTTATTACTCAAGTTCTTATCCATGCTAATATTAGCAATCTTTTTTGGTGTCATATACCATCTATACATCATCTTATAGCAATTTTCTTTTACGTTAATACAAGTGGACATTTTAAAAGATCTTTTCCACAAAAATTCCCATGATTCCATAGAAATTTCTTTGTTCATATTTATGGCCCACTTTATCATTTGTTCTTTAACGGTTTCATCCAAAGTATATACAGTCAACAAAGTTTTATACATTTTTGATATCATTTTCCGTTCTTTTTTCAACCATATATTCTCAAAATCATCATTCATAGCCCTAAAACCAAACTCTTTACAATCTTTTTTATAAATGTCCCTTATTTGACAATATTGTAGCCAACCATACTCAAATTCTAATTCATTATTTGGTTTTAAAACATATTTTTCCCTTCTCTTTGCAACAATTCCTGATACTTCAACCAATCATTGCCTCTATATTCTGAAAACAAATGTATAACTGCAGCTGGAACAATCCACAGAGGCCTTTCATCCGATATTGTATCCTTATACCTGGTCCATGCATCAAACAATGTCCTCCTTACATAATGATGCTTAAACATAGAGTCAGCTTTGTTTTTCCCATACCAAAGATAGGCATGCCAGCCAAATCTGCAATCGTGCCCCTCAAGAGCTAAAAGTTTTCTATTTTCCAAATTTACCCATTCATATAACCAAGACATACATACTGCTTCATGATACAAACGCAAATTCGGGACTTGGAAGCCACCTCTGTCCTTAGTATCATACATTATCTTCATTTTTATTCTCGGCTTCTTCCCTGCCCAGATAAACTTAAAGATTTCTCTTTGCCATTTTACCAACACTTTTCCATCTTTCACAATTGGTATTGTCTGAAACAGAAACATTAACCTGGGCAGTACATTCATTTTAATAACGGCAATTTTTCCAAGAAGAGATAACCTTAGTTTTTCCCATTTTTCTAAATCACTCTTTATCGAACCCCACAATTTTTCATAATTATTCTTGAACAAATCTATATTTTTCATTGTAATTTCAACTCCCAGATACTTAACCCTTTTAACCACTTCACATTCTGTCACATTTTGTAACATTTGTTGCTTTGTACCAATCATATTTTTACACAGTATCTTAGATTTATTTTTGTTGACATAAAACCCTGCAAGATCACCAAACTCTCTTACTTTTTCAAATACCTTAGGCATATTATTAACAGGATCTTCAACAATAAACATGATATCATCCGCAAATGCTCTTAATTTAAATGAAAAACCTCCAATATTCAACCCTTTTATATTAACATCATCTCTGACCGCTTGTAGCAAAATCTCCAAAATCCAGATAAATAACAATGGTGACAGGGGACAACCTTGTCTAGTACCTTTTCTTACCCGGAACATATCTGTTGATTCTGCATTAACAATCACCGAGGCTTTTTGTTCTTTATATATCGATTGGATCATTCTTGTAAATTCTACGCCCATCATAGATTTCTCAAGCACTTTAAACATAAATTCCCAATTTAAATTATCAAAGGCCTTCTCTGCGTCCAAAAATAAAAAAGCGACTTCTTTTTCAGGATGTTTGTCATAATACTCAATTGCGTCCAATACAACCCTCATATTGTCTTTAATTTGTCTATTTGGTAAAAAACCAGCTTGATCTTCCACAATAGTATCTTTCAAAAACTTTTTAAGGCGCTCTGCCAATATTTTTGCAAATATTTTATAATCGTTGTTCAATAATGAAATGGGCCGATAGTTTTTAACATTTGTTAAATCTTGCATTTCTTTAGGAATTAAGGTGATTGCAGCTTCATTCCAGGAGTCAGGGATCTTTCCTGTCTTTCTAATTTCATTTAAAAGAATCTCCAGCACCGGAACCAAATCTTCATGAAATTTTTTATAAAATTTAGCTGAAAAGCCATCCGGGCCTGGGACTTTGGAGATTTTTGCCTCGGCTATTGCTTTACTAATTTCGTCCTTAGTTATTGCAGCATTTAGGAGTGTTTTCATTTCTGGATTTGGTTGTATCAAATTAACTTTGGATAGGTAATCCAACATTTTTTGAGGATCTGCTTGTTTCGATTGAAAGAGAGTCGCATAGTATTTGAAAAATTCCCTTTTAATTCCTCCTGGGTCCAAAATCTCTTTATTTCCATCTTTCAAACAAGTGATTGTTTTATTCTCTCTTCTTTTCTTTAATTGCCATGCTAAATATTTGCCAGGTTTATTTGCACCTTCAAAGGATTTCTGTTGCAATTTTTTCAAGTTCCAAAATACTTCTTTGTTCAACCTTGCCGCATATTGCTCCCTTAGGATCCTCAATTCTCTCAAAATCTTCTTTTTACCAGGCCTTTTCTTAAGTTCTGTTTCTTTTTTCCGAATATTTTCCATAATTTCTTTGTCTATTTTCATTTGTTGTTTCCTTTCATTATTATTAATTGCAATCAGATGTCCTCTCATCACAGCCTTGTAGGCTTCCCATACCGTTTGCGTCTGTACACTTTTATTTAAGTTCAGTTGAAAGTATGTTTGGGTTTCTGTCCTTATTTTATCCACAATATTTTGCTTGTCCAGCAAATCTTCGTTGAGTCGCCATCGAAATTTTTTTCTCTTAACATACGTTGACCATTTTATCGGACTGTGGTCAGAAAGAGTCCTAGGTAGTATCTCAATTTTGCGTGTTTGCAAGATTAGGTTCTCTGTCATCCACATCATATCTATCCTGGAAAAAGACTCGTGTCTTGATGAATAAAAGAGTACTCACTGTCTCTGGGATGTTTAGTTCTCCAAACGTCTGCCAAATGTTCATGTTTAATCAATTGGAAAAAGACTTTAGGAAGTTTGCCCATGGCCTCAATTCCTTTTTTTGATTTTCTATCAACAACATTGTCAACAGTACCATTGAAATCGCCCATTAAAATCATTTGCTCATAGGTCAACTGTCGTAGTTGTTCCCACAAATTCTGAAAAAAGTTTTCTTTTGCCCCATTGGGAGCATAGAGATTAACAATTAATGTCTTTTTATTCTGCAGCACAACTTCTACCGTCAAAAATTTCCCTTCATTGTCTTTGAAAATTTCTTTTGGTTCCAACTCTTTTTTAATATATGTAACTACTCCTTTTTTCTTTTGAGAGGAGAGTGAATAAAATTCCTCTCCTAATCTTTTTTGAATCAAAAATTTGGCATCTGATTTTTTAATATGTGTTTCTTGCAAGCAAACAATATCGCATTTCTGTTTTTCCAACCAGAGTCTGACATTTTTCCTTTTTTGGGGTGAGTTCAGTCCATTAACATTCCATGAAATTATTTGACTCTCCATGTTGATTCTGTAATTATTTATCAGAGTCTATAAAATTATCATTGATGAATCTGGTCATTTGGTCAACTGACTTGATGGTGACTCTCTTCTGTTTGAACGAAAAACTGACACCTTTAGGAATTTCCCATCTATATCTTATGCCCTCTGATTTCAGCTTGTCAATCAGGTCTTTAAAAAGTCGTCTGTCCTGAAGCATCGCTCTGGGTAGTTCCTTTAGGACCATGATTTTCTTGTTGCCAATTGTGAAGTCGTCCTGAAATTGTTGCTTAAACAAATCCTCCTTCAACTTCTTAGATATAAACTGGACAATTACATCTCTAGGTAATTTTTTCCTTTGCGCAATCGCAGAATTGACTCTGTATACCACATCAATCTGTGCCGCCACTCTCTCCTCTTCCATTTTCAAAAAATCTGCAACAGCATCTACCATGACTGAATGGATGTCCTCATTCTTATCTTCAGGGATCCCCCTGAATCTCATATGATTAATCATTGCATTGTATTGGACCATCACATTCACTTTATCTGTTTCTAAAGTGACCTCAGCTATATTGGATGCTACTCCCTTCACCCTTACATCCATCTCATCTGCTCTTTTGGTCAGCGTCTGTATCTCTTTTGTAATTCCAGACATTTCTTTTTTCAGCTCTGTTACCTCTGATATAACGGTCTTTTCAAGCTTCAGAATCGCGTCCATCACTCGTTTTTCCATAGCTTCCATCATGCCCTGTAGCTTTTTTTCCTCTTTTCCAGCCATTTTCGGGGAGGACCAGGTATTTGCCCTCTGTCGTTGCCGCAGGTCGTAAGCCGTTGTTCACAATCTTCCCTCCAACACACTCTAAATCAAAGTCCTTCTTGTGCCCACCTAAATCGCACTGGTTTCACTTTTTTATATTAAGTCTTTCGTTTAAAATCAAAAGAAAATTTTTCTGACCTTCCCAAAATGGCGGGCGCAATTCCTCTATGGTAAATGGTTCTTCCGGGTACTCACTTCCTGTCCGGCAATCTTAATGGTCCCCCTTGTTCCTGATTTCTTCCCTTCTTCCGGCCTCCTTGGTCTTCTCTAGGATGATTACTTGTCTGTTCTGAAGTCACTTCCTGTTTTGCCGATTTCTGCTGCAGCAGCTCCAGTACTTTTCCACTGCAATTCTCGCGGAGTTACTGTTAGTTTCTATTTTAAAGTCAATAATTTAACCGCAGGAATGATCAACAATTCGGCTTTTTGGCCTTTTTTAGCTGTTTAACTGCACTTTTTCCGCTCCAATGTTAGTACAACAGATAGTGCACGATCATGCGCTTCATCGGATGTTGTTTATTTTCGGCCGAAACGCGTCTCCGGTGAGCAATTTTAAAAAGTTACCTTCAAAGTCAGTGTCTTGTTATAGCAGTGTTTCCTTGATATCAGTTTCCGTAGAATGTCTTGGAGGTCTGGGTCATGCGTTCTTATGTTGAGAATCCAACTCGGTGGGGTCTTGTAGAGATTTTCCGAAGTGCCTTCTCTGGGGAGGGGATCAAGGCTGGTCGCGGCGCTCTTTAAAGCCCCGCTATCAGCCGATCTCAACTCCTCTCTCGGGCCAGGCTCTCTGCCAGTCACCCCCTGCCTGGGGGGATCTGCGGTGGGCTATTGGAAGCCCACCCTGTCGTCAAGACCCTCCGTTTGCTCTGGGAGCTCTACGAGCAAGCCAGAGCACGTCAGGACGCCATGAATCCCAGAACGGAAGCCCGCCTCAATAGTTTTTGTTCATCAATGTGCCTACTAATTCTTTCCTTAATAACAGTTTCCACCAACTTACCCGGTATCGATGTCAGACTGACTGGCCTGTAATTTCCCGGATCTCCCCTGGAGCCCTTTTTAAAGATGGGAGTGACATTAGCTACCTTCCAGTCCTCAGGAATGGAGGCAGATTTTAAAGAAAGATTAAATATTTTTGTCAGGAGATCCACAAGTTCACATTTGAGTTCTTTCAGAACTCTCGGATGAATGCCATCCGGGCCTGGTGATTTATTAGTTTTTAAATTGTCCATCAGTCGGAGGACTTCCTCTCTTGTCACCGCAATCTGATTCAGGTCTTTCAAACCCCCTCCCGAAATCGGTGCTTCTGGAGTGGGCAAGCACTTCTCCTCTTTCATTTTGTAGAAAAAGAGGTGCAAGAGCTCATTAGCATAACTCATTGGCATAATTTATTTACATATGCCACACCCCTGACATCACCAGAAGTGTGTCAGAAGGCAACACCCACCGCTCAGGCTCCACCCCAAAAATCTCCAGGTATTTCCCAGCTCAGAGCTGGCGAGCCTACCTGGAGATAAACTGCTTCAAGACCACAAAAGCACAAAGAAAATTTGTGGCAGGGGATCAGTTTTGTGGTACTTAAGAATATCTGTTCCAGTGCAACAGAAAAAAATTGAGTTCAGTGGCACCTTTAAGACCAACAAAGTTTATTCACATGAAAGCTTAGATCCAGAATTAAACTCTGTTGGTCTTAAAGGAGCCACTGGACTCAAGCTTTGTTCGGCACATTTTGTGTTTATTGACCGTTAACCTTTATTTAAGCTGGTTATAGCCTAACTCATTAGCTGAAAGAGAGGGGGGAGGAAGGGAGGGAGGAAAAGAAAAAAAAATGGAAGGAAGGAAAGGAAAAGAAATGGGGAAAGGGAAAGAAAGGGAGCAAAGAATGGAAAGAAAATGAAAGCCTCTGTGTATGTTTGCTTTCCCCAAGTTCTAAATTCGCCCACCAGCAGTTAAAAAGGAGCTTGAAGGCTTACATTTGAAACGTCCTCCTTCGGCTGTGAGTTCCCAGGCTAGAGAACTCACTCAGCCACCCCTTTGGTCCATTAAATATATAATAACGAAAGTGAAACAAGAGCTCCACCCAACAGGACCAAACTAAATCACACAGATATTAAGGGAAGAGCAGACTGTTCCATTACACATAGACATGTATACAAAGGCAAGACCCTTTGGGAGGAGTGAGAGACCAAGAAATATAATTAAAAAATTAAAAAAATAAAACCAACTGAAAGCGGGTGAGAGGGGAGATGGACTTCCTCCAGTATAAACTATGAGCTGTGGCAGATTGGCTGAAGAAGGAAGAGGAGGCAGGGAAATGTGTCTGCCTTCCCTGCTGGATCTTCTCCAGGTGCCTGGCAGGGGAAAAGGAGGCACAGGGGGAAAGGAGGGCATTTCTGCCTGGCTTCCCTTCCTGTTTCCAGCCAGCCTGGAAAAGCTAGCACTTTATGATATTGAATTCTTTTATAATTGAATTGTTTTGAGATGATTTTATGATAATTTCAACTGTATTTATGCATTTATTTTATGTAAGCAGCCCTCAGCCTGCCTCGGAGGGGAGGATGGGGTATAAATTGAATTAATAAATAAATAAAGTGGCTGGTTTTATAGTCATACACCCAAGGGTCAGGCTTGCAGCTAGCTGCTCAGAAGCAATCCTGCAACTGCTCATCTTTGTTATCAGCAAGTAACTCACATTGGGCCAGGAGTCATGCACTTTGCTATCTGGGCCTTCGTCTGCAGTGCTCTAAGGGTGTAGGTGATACTGGTGGGCTGGATATGGCCAGCTGAGGTTCACCTGCTGAACCAGGGCTGGAGGGTGTTAGTGGCTCTGCACCAGCTGTTGGCTATGAATCCTGACAAGCCTGTACTTCATTTTCCTGCTGGTCACCTTCTGTTGAATCAAGGTTAGCTACACAGGGCTCCTCTTCTCCTGAGGAGTCCTTGCTATCACGGAGCCCTGGCTGACTCATGACAGCAAGTCCACCTCTGTTTGTCTCTTGCCTTGAAAATCCTATGAGGTTACCATAAGGTGTCTGTGACTTGACCGCTCTTTCCACCACCAGCAAGGATATGAATCCGGATCTCCCTGGCCACTGTACCACAACAACAACTCCAGTTAGCAATGGTTCTCTAAAGTCTCAGGGTGGAGTCTAGTGCTCACGGAGATCCTTTTATCCTGGCTAGCTAAAATTTTAACCTGGAAATTGAAGGTAAATTTACCAGTTACAAATTCCTCAAGATCAATGTTCCTTCTAAGCTGAGTTAGTGTGTGCCAGCTCACAGTTTTTTGGCCTCCAGCTCACAAATTTTTGTCTTAGCTCAGGAAAAATGGCTCCAGAGCAAACTAATTTATGCAGTAGCCAAGTCACTAGCTCACAACTTTAATGCCAGTAGCTCACAAAGTAGAATTTTTGCTAACAAGACTCCACAGCTGAGAGGGAACATTGCTCATGATCCCCATATGCCCCCCATACATCCTGTCGACAGACATGCTCTGGTTCCATGCTTGGAACTTAAATTCCCAGATCCATAGGAGTCTGATTCAGAATGGATCTGCACATGCCTGGGATTGAAGTTCCAAGCACAGAGCTCCCATGGTACATTTGTCCACAGGACCCATGGAGGACACGAAGACTTTGTAACGTGTAAACTGGCCCTTCAATATACAGTGCGTGCAGTCTGCAACTGAACTACAGCTCTTTCCTTGCAGGATTCATACACTGTAACTTTTTAAAAAAGTCTTTGGTGTACAATTATGTTAGGGGTACAACAAACACACAGACCTGTGTATCATGAAAGCATTCTCATCAAGGATTGACTATCCTTTCCAGTAGCTGCAGGCAACCTGGATTTGCTGCCATGGAACCAGAGTCGCAGATCCTCTGCTACCTTGCTTCCTTTCCTCTAAGGTGTTCTCACTGTAGGGAGACAAAGAAGTGAGGCCCCACATGTTGAAGCAGAAGAGCGAGGGCAACTGGATCCCTTTCCCTTTCTAAGCCCGCTCCTTTCTGTTTAGAATTCGGCCAATGCAAAGGGAGCCTCCTATTATTGGATATTCCAAGCACAACAGATGGGTCTGCCTTTGCTGAATCCTAAGTACAAATTGCTAAGCCAGCAAGAAAAAACAATTTCCCATTTTTCACTGTCCTCGGGCTTGCCGAGATTCCTCCAGAGGAAAGACCAGAGTCTCCTGGGGGAGGCCTGGTTGCCTCGCCGTTGGACAAAGGAGTGCTGCAGCTACAGAAACAGAAAGGAAAGACGGGAAATACAAAAGTATTTCAGAGATACGAAGTGTTAGATTAACTTGTCACATGCACAGAGTTGACAGATCTGAGCGGCTGCAACGGCAGTGCCTTTCTGAAGAGGGAGATCAAGTGGAAGGACGGGGAGGGGAGGGCTGGAATCTTTGGAGCACATCCAAACATTTGAGAAGGCTGGAAGGGAGAGGAGTTTTTGCACAAAATGTGAGCTGGAGAAAGGGGGTCTGCAGGCCTCCCGTGCCCAGAAAGGGAAACAATAATTTCTTGCTTTCTGATGTCAACAAAAGAGCGCCCACACAGTGCAAACTGGGACCCTGATACTAAAATAAACTCATTTGGAGTGACATACTATTAGTGTTCAATGCCAGCAAAGGGAAGCAACAGGCTAGGTAGTTCCTGCCTGCCACTCTCAAGGGGCAGCTAAGAGGAGGGGGATGGAAAGCCGGATTGCAGCCAGTGACTCCGGGAAGCTGAGTCACCCTTCAGAATAGGGTGCAGTCTGGAGGAGCTTCCCCCTTCACACGGGCCAGTTCTCTGTGCAAAGCCGCACCCGCAACTGTTTGGGGCGATAGACAGAAGGTGCTGGCAGCTGTAGGGTTACCAAGTCTGGGTTGGAAAATACCTGGAGATTTTGGAGGTGGATCCGGGAGAGGGCAGGGTCTGGGGAGGGGAGGGGAGGGACCTCAGCACGGCACAATGTCATAGAGTCCAGCCTTCAAAGCAGCCATTTTCTCCAGGGGAGCTGAGCTCTGTCAGCTGGAGATCAGTTGTAAAAGTGGGAGATCTCCAGGCCCCACCTGGAGGCTGGCAACCCTAGGCAGCTACTCTATAGTATATCTTACCAGCTGTTTTCAGAGCAGCAATGCTGTAGGGCCCCCAGAAACTCCAGCAATGGGATCTGTGCATCTTTGGCACCTCTGTGGTAGCTCACCAGGGACAGGCCTGCTTGCCTGTTCTCTTCTGTCCTTCAGCGCCACCACTGCAGGTAGGTTTGCCATCTTCCAGATGCTTTGGAGAGTGGACTCTACAGCATTGTACCCTGCTGAAGTCTCTCCATTCTGCAGACCCTGCCCTCCCCAGGCTCCACCCCTAGATCTCCAGGAATTTTCCAACCTAGAGGTAACAACCCGAAATCAGAGGGTAGTATTGCATCTGGCAGCTTATATGACACAAGGAGCCATTAAGTCCTGGCCCCACTGCTGGACCTCCTGATGGCACCTGGTATTTTTGGCCACTGTGTGACAGAGTGTTGGACTAGATGGGCCATTGGCCTGATTCAACATTGGCTTCTCCTATGTTCGTATGTTCTTAAGTTCCTACTGGCCCTATAAATCTGAATGACTGCCATGCCGGATTGACTCCTGTGTGTAAACAGCTTGTAGATGAGGGTATGCCCTGGTGAGCTGCTCTGAGCTAGCCTGGCCCTCTTCACTTTACAAGTTGGATGGTCTGACTATCTGCCTACGTAGCACCTGCCAGTTCTAGCCTAGCTATCCGTCACCTAAGTAATAATTAATCAGGGAGTAATTAATTGTCTAATGATTAACCACAGAGTCATAATAAAGCCAGCAAGTCCTGGCAACATCAGTAAGAGCTTTCCCATCATCGGTGATGGAATGACTTTGAGCATACAGGCCTCTGTTTGCCATCGGTAATCACTGAGAACCAGTTGGGCGTGATCTCTGCTGGCTCCCGGCCACTGAGGTCAGAAGGGCCCGACCCTCAATGGCTATAAAGTTTGCTCCCTGCAGTTTTGGGATTCTTCTGAAATCCTGAAAGACAAATGCATGCTAATCCCGTTGCTATGTTTCTTGCGAGTCTTGGTTGTCTCCAAGACAAAGAGAGAGAAAGATGTTTTCCTCCATATTTAAAACTTGGCCTACAGCCCTGTGCCTTTAATTAATGGAGACAAAATTAATTATGGAGACAAACCCCACACCACCGTGCCACAAATGCTCCACCGTTTTGGATTCGGTCTGTTGCCAGATTAGAAGGCGAGATCCGAATCGACATCTGGGAGCGTCATCTGTTGCTCACATTTCTTTACCCTAGTGGGAGTTGGGGGGTGGGGGGAGGAAGCAACCATTACAAGAAGCAAGCTTTATTCTAATGTTGCATCATAATTATCTCCTTGCAGTTAAATGTGAATGGATGCTGCTCATGTTGCTTTGGGCACTGTAAGAAAAAAAATACAGCAACAACTACTATGGTGTATGGTAGCCCGGGAAACAGGAATGAGTCGTACCCACAGATGAAGGCCAGCGTTTGGAACTGTGGCTGTGTTTCCACTGAGCTATATGCTCTGTTTTTAAGCCATGTCTGCACTGCTAATATATGGATCTTGTCAAGAACCTCAGCCCTGGGGGAATTTGAGGGGTAGACTTGCTGGAGGGGGTGTATCAATGCTTCTTGGAGAACAGTCCTTCTGGGACTTCTTGAGCTTGGGCAGGTTTATGGACTTGTGGCCTTGCTCCACCCCTCCACACCATGATTGGTTCTTGCCTTTGTCATTCCCTGTTGCCTGTGCAACACCAGAATTTGGTCCACATAACAGAACAATCCTCCCGCCCTGACAGCTGTGCAGCCCTCTAGCATGTGACAAATGTACATCAGTGCATAGATACAAATTTGTGCACACTTGACCCCATGCGGCAAATGGTAGTACAACAGGGTCATTTCAAGGTAATGGCATGGGGGGGGTAATCTTACAGTCCAATCCTAAACAGAGGTACATCCTTCTAAAACCATTGACTACAGTGGAGTTACTGAAATAAAAGGATTTTTTAAAAAATACTACAGTGGAGTCAGAAGGATGTAACTCTGCTTAGGACTTCACAGTTAAGTCCTCTCTCTCCTTTCAGCCCATGGCCCCATTCCAAATCAGGTCCTAAACAACCTGCTATAGAAAGTGGGGGTGGGGAGGGCTAGCTTTCACCATTAAAGCCCAAAGCAGTCTGGATCCTAATTAGCTCTGGGAGCATCTTCCCTCATATGATCCTTCCCACTCAACTTTAAGATAATCCACTGAAGCTTTGTTACAGATTCCTTTGTGGGGGGTTGTTGATTTGTTATCTGTTATGAGCGGAGCCTTTTCTGCGGTGGCCCCAGATTTTCTGGAATGCCTTCTCTGTGAGTTTTTCTTGCCTTTTTCTCATTTCCATTTGGAAAAGGTGAAAGCCTTTTTATTCAGGCAAGCATCTGGGAGTTAAATCTTCAGAATGTCTTTTCGGCTGGTTCTTTTGACATGATTTAAGTCCTCAGTGGTGGAAACAGCGCAGCAGGCATTTCTGTGCTTCGCTGTAAAATATTTAAGAACAAACAACACTACTTACAAGAAGATCCAGACAGAACATTTCAAGAAAACACACACTTATCTATGTCCTAGTTTGGGGCCTGGCTCTAACTCTTTGGGTGTCCAGATGAATTGTATCCAGAGTGAAAAACACAGTCTGGGGTTTGCCGAGTCACAATACCAAAAATGCTAGGAAGCTATCATAAGGCATTAGCTGAAATTTGCAATGGGACGTATCATTAAATATCTAGATTTAAGAATGTTTTTGTTCCTTTTGTTGTTGTTGTTCAGTCGCACAGTCGAGTCCGACTCTTCGCGACCCCATGGACCAGAACACGCCAGGCCCTCCTGTCTTCCGCTGTCCGCTGAAGTTTGCTCAATTTCATGTTCGTTGCATCGATGACACTGTCTAACCATCTCATCCTTTGCCGTCCCCTTCTTCTTTGACCTTCAATCTTTCCCAGCATCAGGGTCTTCTCCAGTGAGTGCTCCCTTCTCATTTGGTGGCCAAAGTATTTGAGCTTCAGCTTCAGGATCTGGCCTTCCAGGGAACAGTCAGGGTTGATTTCTTTTAGGATTGACTGATTCGATCTCCTTGCAGTCCAAGGGACTCTCAAGAGTCTTCTCCAGCACCACAGTTCAAAAGAATCTATTCTTCGGCGCTCGGCCTTCCTTATAGTCCAACTCTCACAGCCATACATTACTACAGGGAATACCATTGCTTTGACCATGCGGACTTTTGTTGGCAAGGTGATGTCTCTGCTTTTTATCATGCTGTTTAGGTTTGCCATCGCTTTCCTCCCAAGGAGCAGGCGTCTTTTAATTTCATGGCTGCAATCACCATCTGCAGTGATCTGGGATCCTAGGAATGTGAAGTCTGTCACTACTTCTACGACTTCCCCTTCTATTTGCCAAGGAGTGATGGGCCCAGATGCCATGATCTTAGTTTTTTGATGTTGAGCTTCAAGCCCACTTTTGCACTCTCCTCTTTCACCCTGAGCAAGAGGCTCTTTAGGTCCTCTTCACTTTCTGCCATCAGAGTGGTATCGTCTGCATATCTGAGGTTATTGATCTTTTCCCCAGCAATCTTAACTCCAGCTTGTGATTCATCCAGGCCAGCATTTCGCATGATGTACTCTGCATATAAATTAAATAAGCAAGGTGACAATATACATCCTTGTCGTACTCCTTTTCCTATGCTAAACCAATCAGTTGTTCCATATCCGGTTCTAACTGTTGCTTCTTGACCCTTATACAGGTTTCTCAGGAGACATGTGAGGTGGTCCGGTACTCCCATCTCTTTAAGAACCTGCCATAATTTATTGTGATCCACACAATCAAAGGCTTTAGCATAGTCAATGAAGCAGAAGTAGATGTTTTTCTGGTACTCTCTTGCTTTCTCCATAATCCAGCGAATGTTGGCAATTTGATCTCTAGTTCCTCTACCTCTTCGAAACCCAGCTTGTACTTCTGGCAGTTCTCTATCCACGTACTGTTGGAGCCTAGCTTGTAGGATTTTGAGCATGACCTTGCTAGCGTGTGAAATGAGTGCAATTGTGCGATAGTTTGAACATTCCTTGACGTTGCCCTTCTTTGGGATTGGAATGTAAACTGACCTTTTCCAATCCTGTGGCCACTGTTGTGTTTTCCAAATTTGTTGGCAAATTGAGTGCAGCACTTTAACAGCATCTTCTTTTAAGACTTTGAATAACTCAGCTGGGATACCATCACCTCCACTAGCTTTGTTGTTAGTAATGCTTTCTAAGGCCCATTTAACTTCGCTTTCCAGGATGTCTGGCTCGAGGTCAGTGGTTATACCATCGTGGTTGTCAAGGACATCGAGGTCCTTCTTGTATAGTTCTTCTGTGTATTCTTGCCATCTTTTCCTAATCTCTTCTGCTTCTGTTAGGTCCCTACCGTTTTTGTCCTTTATCATGGCCAGCTTTGCATAGAACGTTCCCTTGATTTCTCCAATTTTCTTGAAGAGATCTCTAGTCCTTCCCAATCTATTGTTTTCCTCTATTACTTTGCATTGTTCATTCAGGAAAGCCTCCTTATCTCTCCTTGCTGTTCTCTGGAAATCTGCATTCAGTTGGGCAAATCTTTCCTTTTCCCCATTGCCTTTAGCTTTCCTTCTTTCCTCTGCTATGTGTAAAGCCTCATCAGACAGCCACTTTGCTTTTTTGCATTTCTTTTTCTTTGGGATGGCGGTGAGTGCTGCCTCCTTTACAATGTCACGGACCTCTGTCCATAGTTCTTCAGGCACTCTGTCTATCAAATCTAGTCCCTTAAACCTATTCTTCACCTCTACTGTATATTCATCGGGGATGCGATCTAGGTCAAATCTGAATGGCCTTGGGGTTTTCCCAACTTTCTTCAATTTAAGTCTGAATTTTGCAATGAGTAGCTCATGATCTGAGCCACAGTCAGCTCCAGGTCTTGTTTTTACTGACTGGATAGAGCTTCTCCATCTTTGACTGCAAATTATATAGTCAATCTGATTTCGGTGTTGCCCATCTGGTGATGTCCATGTGTAGAGACGCCTCTTAGGTTGTTGGAAAAGGGTGTTCGCTATGACCAGCGTGTTCTCTTGACAAAACTCTGTTAGCCTTTGCCCTGCTTCATTTTTGTTCTCCAAGGCCAAACTTGTCTGTTATTCCGGTTACCTTTTGATTTCCTACTTTAGCATTCCAGTCCCCTATGATGATGAGGACATCATTTTTTGGTGTTAGTTCTACAAGCTGTTGTAGGTCTTCATAGAACTGGTCCACTTCAGCCTCTTCTGCAGCAGTGGTTGGGGCATAGACTTGGATTACTGTGATATTGAATGGTTTGCCTTGGATTCGGACCGAGATCATTCTGTCATTTTTGAGATTGTATCCCAATACTGCCTTTCTCACTCTCTTGTTGACTATAAAGGCCACACCATTTTTTCTACGGGATTCCTGGCCACAGTAGTAGATATAATGGTCTTCTGAGTGTCGCGCCCCTGGTCCAGTCTGGGAGGGCCGGCGGGGCTCCCGGGCAGGCCGGCCGAAGGAGAATGCCACAGAGGTTCTGCCACAAGCCTCAGATGCGAGAGGGACCTCAGGTTCCGTCACCTTAAGCGTCCGCTTCTCCTTGGAGTAGGCGCAAAGAGAGGCCTCAGTCACTCTATCTAGCGGTGCAGGCTCTCTCTCTCCAGACTCCTTCTCTCCTCCCCGGCTCTGGCATTCTACCCCTCTTTTTATTCCCTTCCACCACACCTTACCCCCGCCCTCCCTCCTTTATCAGGGTTTCATTGGCTCCTGGGCTTGTCCGTCAGCTTGCTTCTTTCCATTCATTGGCTCTCAGGTGTCCCCTTTAAGGGTGTTGGACTCCACCCCTTTCGGTCTCCACAGTTGGGTGTTGGCTGTATCCTGTTGGCCCTTCTGATGGGGTCTGTTGGAGCAGAGGAGCAGGTAAGGAGATTGTTCTGGGGTGGAATCAGCGCAAGGGGTAGCGGGGCTCGCGGGGCTGCTTTCGTGCACGCCCGGCGGAGAGGGCTTGGTTTCCAACCGTTTGTGAGCCCCCTAGACGCCCCCCCCAGCGGGTCCTCCCCCCAGGCTTGTTCCCATCCCCGAGCTCTGGGAGGCTGGGCTGGCAGGGGTGGGCAGTCCCTAAACCACAGTACCGCCCGAGCCCCTGTACATGGGGCCGGCAGCTGGCCTTTCTCCTTCCCCGCGCCTGTTCCGCCCAGGCCGGGCAAGGTTTCAGACGCGGCCCCAGGTACAACGGCGTCGTCGCGTCCTCCCCGCCGCCGCCTCGCCTGGCCCTTGGGAGGCCGCGGTCCCGGGTGCACTGGCGTTGCTGCATTTCCTCCACGTCGCCCCCTCCAGCTCTCGGGGAGACGTGGCGCGGGGCGCAGCGGCCTCCCCGCGCCCCGTCTCGTCTCCCCGCCGCGGCTCCGCGTTGGGGCGGAGCCGCGGGGAGACGGGACACACCCCCTCCCCGGGAGATTTGTTGTCCGGGTCCTCTTCATGGAGGCGGGATAAGAAGTCGGCATTCAGATGCTCACGTCCTGCACGATGTTGTATGGTGAACCTGAAGGGGAGCAGCGACAGGTACCATCGTAATACTCGGGCATTATGGCCTTTGGCCCGGGCCATCCACACCAGGGGGGCATGATCGACCACCAAGTGGAACGGGTTGTCCGCAAGATAGAATTGAAGGGCCCCCACTGCCCACTTGACGGCCAACGCTTCTTTTTCGATCGTGGCGTATCCTTTTTCTGCCGCCTGCAGTTTTCTACTGAGAAAAAGGACAGGGCGTTCTTCTCCTGCCACCCTCTGTGAGAGGACGGCCCCCGAGGCCCGAGCTGGAAGCATCTGTTTGAAGGATGAACGGATAGTCGAAATCAGGGTTGTGTAACACGGGGTCGGCCGAGAGGCTACGGCGTAGAGTCTCAAAAGCAGTCTGGCGCTCCGGGGTCCAGACGATCTGGTTTGGGTGCTGTTTACCAAGGCTGTCAGTCAGCGGGGCTGCACGGGAGGCAAAGTGGGGTATAAACTTGCTATAGTATCCCACGAACCCCAAGAACCGGCGGAGTTGTTTCTTGGTTGTAGGGGCAGGGACGTTTTCTAGCATTTCTACCTTGTCAGGTAACGGTCGCAGGATGCCTCTCCCCACCTGGTATCCCAGGTATTTCAATTCCCGGAAGCCGACGCGGCTTTTCTTCGGGTTAGCTGTTAGTCCGGCCGCACTGATAGCCTCTAGGACCTGCTGAAGGTGTTTCAGATGGGTTTCCCAGTCTGGGCTACATATTATAATGTCATCTATGTAGGCCCAGGCGAAGTGGCTACAGTGTGCGAGGGCCTGGTCAACCAATCGCTGAAAGGTTGCGGCCGCCCCGTGAAGACCAAAGGGCATCCGTCGGAATTGAAAAAGACCTTGGCTGGTCGCGAAGGCGGTCTTTGCTCTGTCCCCTTGGCGTACTGGGATTTGCCAATACCCTTTTGTTAAATCTAGGGCCGAGAGGTATTGAGCCTTTCCCAGCTGGTCGATTAGATGTTCAGCCCGCGGCATAGGGTAGGCGTCGAACAAGGCAACACGATTCACCTCTCGGTAGTCGATGCAGAACCGTACACTTCCGTCGGGCTTTGGGACTAGGACGACCGGACTCCTCCACGGGCTCTGGGACGGTTCTATGACGCCGAGGCGGAGCATGTCGCTTACCTCTTGGTCAATTATGCCTTGTCGCTTATAGGGGATGGGGCGCCAGGGGCAGCGGACTACCACCCCTTCGGGGGTCGGGATGCAATGCTCCGTCAGATGAGTGCAGCCGGGCTCGGACGAGAACACTGGGGGACAACTTGCTATAACCCGGCGGGCTTCGCCTTTTGTTGTGCGGTAAGTCCCCCATCCAGTACCGGTTCTACTGGAGTGTCCTCCGCCGTATGTCGGGGAATCTCTTGGATCTCCACTTCTCCGGGGCGTCCGGCGAGCAGACATGGGGCGGAGGCCGGTTCCTTTGAGGCGTCTCTCTCTACCCATTCCTTTAGATCATTGATGTGAAGAGTCTTAGCCTGGCGGCTTGTCCGTCCACACTGGATAACATATGTCACAGGGCCTAAAGCCCGTAGGACCCTGAACGGGCCAACCCAGGGGTCCCCTTTGTTCTTCGGCATGACCCTGCTAGCCACGAGGACCAGAGAGCCGGGTTGTAAGGTTCGGGTTCGGGTACCTACATCATACCGTCTTTTATACTGTTCTTGGGCTTGCTCCAGGTTACGACTAGCCAAAGCCCTAGTGGTTTCCAGACGTTCCCTCAACTGCTGTACGTGGTCTTCGGTAGTTTGCGATTTTCCTGGGCCAGTTGGGACCCATTGCTCTTCTAGCAAGCTAAGAATCCCCCTGGGGTTCCAACCATATACCAACTCGAAAGGAGAGTAACCGGTAGACGCTTGGGGTGTCTCTCTCAGGGCCAATAGTAAGGGATCAAGATATAAGTCCCAGGCCTGGGCATGGTCATGTGATAAGCGGCGTAACATCCCTTTGATAGTCTGATTCATCCGCTCTACTAGGCCGTCTGTCTGAGGATGATATGCGGCCGTGAAGAGTTGCCGGATGTGTAAGGCATCACAAACTTTGGCCATAAAATCAGCAGTGAAGGGTTTGCCTCGGTCCGTCAAGATTTCGCGAGGTAATCCGACGTGGGAGAAGAATCTCATAAGAGCGCGGGCCACCCCAGCGCTTTTCATGCTGGGCAGGGGTATGGCTTCTGGATACCTTGTTGTATAATCCATGAGGACCAGAATGTATCTGGCCCCCCTGGCGGTACGAGTCAATGGGCCAATAAAGTCCATGGCGACCCGTTCAAACGGACGGCCCCTCGAAGCGGACGGGTTGTGAGGGGGCCCTCGGTGCTGGACGTGATGTGGTCTTCTGACATAATCCGCAGGTCTTCACAAAACGGGTAACATCCTTGGACACTGAAGGCCAAAAAAACCGTTCCAACACCCGCTTCAGGGTGTTGGCAATTCCTTGATGTCCCGCCCAAGGTGGGTCGTGTGCTTGCTCCAGTACCTTTTGGCGGTACGCTTGCTGGTACCAGCACTTGCCGACGAACCGTCCCCCTTACCAAACACTCTCGGAACCAGATCCCTCCCTCCCGTACAATACGGGATCCCCGTTGGCCTAACCGTGCGTCTATGACTTGCCCCTCACTTACCGCGGTCCGACCTCGTAGTGCCTCGAGTGTGGGGTCTTCCTGTTGCAGGGTCGCCAACTCCGGATCCTCTGGTCGGGGTTCCCCCGTCCAGTCGTCAGTTTGGTCAGCCTCCACCGCCTCCTCCGAGGCAGGTGCCGCCCAGGCAGGGGGCTTGCCGGCCTGCTGGGCCAGAATGGGCAGAAAGTCCGGGGCATCGCGCCCCAATAACACGGGGAAGGGCAACATCCTAACCCGGGCCATGGGCAAGTGATATGTGCGACTCTGATACTGGATGGGTACCACCACCACGGGGCAACGTTCCCGATGTCCATGGAAGCAAGCGACCTCGGTTTCCCGTACGAAGGGCAGCTTCTCCGGCATGTAATCCGCTCGCACCATGGATATGGAGCTACCACTATCCAGCAAGGCAGGAACCTCATGGTTGGCGATGGTGACTCTCACGACAAAAGGGGGAAGACCTCTCCCCGGCGCAGTGACTTGGAGTGAGGATTCCCACCCGATATCACATTCCATCATGGGACAATCCCGTCGTAGGTGGCCCATTTGGCCGCATGTATAGCACGGCCCCACTTCACTGCCCCGTGTCCCCGGGAGTCTTCCATCGCCCGGCCTCTGGGCTTCAGGCAAACCTCGGCCCTTCATCGGGCCTGGAGGGGCAACCCACCGGGGCGTGTTCCCTCCGGAATGGCCCCGCATTAAGAACGGAGGGCGAGCTCTCCCTCCCCGGGGACCTTCCGGACCCCTTGGCCCCTTTTCGCCCCCGGCCTTGCTGGGCGTCTCGCGAGGCTTTAGTTCTTCTCGCCGGGCCACAGTACCTTCTGCTGCCACAAAGTTCTCCCATAAGTCAACCGCATCAGCCAGCGTTTGGGGTTGCCAGCACGCGATCCAATGTCTCACACGGGGGGCAGTATCTGTAATAGCTGTTCTAGAACCACTTGTTCTACGATCCGACGGGCCTCGTCGGTTTTGGGACGTAACCAGCGTGTAGCTGCGTCCTTCAGGGCAGCCAGGGTGCTTCGGGGGCGATCCCGGGATGCCATGTCAGCGCTCGGAATTTTTGCCGGGAGGTTTCTGGTGTGATTGTAAAGCGGTCCAGAATGGCGGCCTTCACCGTGTTGTAATCAGAGGCCTCTTCTTTGGTTAAACTTTTCACGGCGGACTGTGCCTCCCCCGTCAAATAGGGCCCCAGAATAAAAGGCCACTGGGCGGCGGGCCAGTGAGCAGCCTCCGCGGCCCGTTCAAAGGACTCCAGGTAAGCTTCAATGTCGTCATCGGCCGTCAGCTTAGTCAAGGGAATCCAAGAACCGCGACTAGGCCAGTTCCCATCGGGTCGGGCTCCTCCGCCTCCATCGGTACCCCGGGCACCGGATGCTAGAGTCTGTTGGAGATCTCGGACCAGGGATGTCTGAGCATCTTGTTGCTGCTGTGCTACTTCTCGCAGCAGCCGTGTGTTGTGCTCCGTGAGCCACTGCCCGAACTGCTGGAGATCCATAGCGGAGGGGGCCACGGGGGCTCCGGCCTGGCTGTCGTCGGACCCTGATGAGTCGTCGCTCGAGGAAGCCGTGGTAGCGCTCCCTACAGTAGGTGTCACCCGCAATTGGGGAGGTTGCCAACCTATGGGGGTTGGTAGGTACGGGCGTGGCCTACCTAGCAGGGTCGGCGTGCCCGCATCCTCCACCACGTTGTCGCGCCCCTGGTCCAGTCTGGGAGGGCCGGCGGGGCTCCCGGGCAGGCCGGCCGAAGGAGAATGCCACAGAGGTTCTGCCACAAGCCTCAGATGCGAGAGGGACCTCAGGTTCCGTCACCTTAAGCGTCCGCTTCTCCTTGGAGTAGGCGCAAAGAGAGGCCTCAGTCACTCTATCTAGCGGTGCAGGCTCTCTCTCTCCAGACTCCCTTCTCTCCTCCCCGGCTCTGGCATTCTACCCCTCTTTTTATTCCCTTCCACCACACCTTACCCCGCCCTCCCTCCTTTATCAGGGTTTCATTGGCTCCTGGGCTTGTCCGTCAGCTTGCTTCTTTCCATTCATTGGCTCTCAGGTGTCCCCTTTAAGGGTGTTGGACTCCACCCCTTTCGGTCTCCACAGTTGGGTGTTGGCTGTATCCTGTTGGCCCTTCTGATGGGGTCTGTTGGAGCAGAGGAGCAGGTAAGGAGATTGTTCTGGGGTGGAATCAGCGCAAGGGGTAGCGGGGCTCGCGGGGCTGCTTTCGTGCACGCCCGGCGGAGAGGAGCTTGGTTTCCAACCGTTTGTGAGCCCCCCTAGACGCCCCCCCAGCGGGTCCTCCCCCCAGGCTTGTTCCCCATCCCCGAGCTCTGGGAGGCTGGGCTGGCAGGGGTGGGCAGTCCCTAAACCACAGTACCGCCCGAGCCCCTGTACATGGGGCCGGCAGCTGGCCTTTCTCCTTCCCCGCGCCTGTTCCGCCCAGGCCGGGCAAGGTTTCAGACGCGGCCCCAGGTACAACGGCGTCGTCGCGTCCTCCCCGCGCCGCCTCGCCTGGCCCTTGGGAGGCCGCGGTCCCGGGTGCACTGGCGTTGCTGCATTTCCTCCACGTCGCCCCCTCCAGCTCTCGGGGAGACGTGGCGCGGGGCGCAGCGGCCTCCCCGCGCCCCGTCTCGTCTCCCCGCCGCGGCTCCGCGTTGGGGCGGAGCCGCGGGGAGAGCGGGACACTGGAGTTAAATTCGCCCATTCCTGTCCACTTTAGTTCACTGATTCCCAAGATGTCAATGTTCATTCTTGCCATCTCATTTTTGACCACGTCAAGCTTACCTTGATTCATAGATCTTACATTCCAGGTTCCTATGCAGTATTGTTCTTTTAGTATGCAGTATTG